>JAODAF010146224.1:0-10299 GCA_027574765.1 Molpadia intermedia | reverse complement strand
AATCAGCTGTACAAAAGGTGTTTTCAGTAAAAAACTGGTATGTTTAAATCCAGATTTCCACAAGAAGAAAATACCGACATGGGTTAATTTTGACATGGTTGGAATGAGAAAAAAAAATAGGAAAAGTTACTTCAATTTTCCACCAGACAACCCCTGTAATGTATTTTGCATGGGTCCTCAACGTTGGCGTTTTATTTCGTTCTTGAGACAAACTTATCGAAATTGGTTTAATAATTATTTTATGTAGTAGGCCCTATATATCTTTAGTCTTTGGTCAAATTATTGTACTAAGCAGTAAGCACTACAATTGTTGTACTAAGCCACCGATTAGCAACGGTTAATGTCGATTATATGCATATTTATATGCTAAATTTATCCAGTTAAAACTGGAATATTTTTAACAAATTAAAAAAAATTGTCTGTTGAGATAAACTGTACTCTCTAAATGCAAAGCGTGACTCTGAAATCACTCGACACTCGAAAATGTCACTTTGATATTGAACGAACACCAAACCTTGCGGTCTCTGAAAAATGCATTTCCTGATCTTCTGGTTACCTAAAAATGTTTTTTAACTGAATTCGATAAAATCACACATATGGGCCATATAGGCGGCATATAATTATGCTAAAAAACTATCGATAAAAATCGTTTTATATTAATGTTATGATATGCGAGAATACGATATCTGCCTCCAACGGCTTTTCTCACCGCTATGCATAGTCCCGCGCGAAAAGTTTGACAAATTTGGAATAGTTTGAGTAGGTCCCCGAAGGTAAATTTTCATGAATCTTTAAGCAATACTGAATAAAATATTTTGATTGGAATTCTCTTGGGAATGATGGGGTACATCATAAAACAGTTTGTTGAAGGTCTTGAGATTGATGGTATTCACAAATAAGGCGATACTGACATACATGATGTAATCCGTTTATATACAAACCAGTATTAATTGAATCCAAGAGGTGACCACTTTTAATTATTTGAACCGATGAGTATCATAAAAATCGTATTTGTAAGTTAGAGTTCAAAGAAACTTTTGTAAAAAAAAGCTTAGTAAAGTTGTATTATCCGCTACAAATGAAATGAAAGTGGCAACTTACAAACTATTGTTTGGTATGACAGTCGCAAGCAAATTGTATAAACAAAAAGAGAATATGATTGTGACAATTATTTACAGTTTGAAAGGAAATGAAAAGCGAAACAATAATTTTGGGCTACTTATAAATAACTGAATCACCTTCAAACTCGTGACTATTAACAGAATATCTAAAAAAGCTAAGATCCAACAGAAATTTGAAGAAATGAAGGTAAACCCCCGTTATGAATTTACCAATCGCTACCTCTAAATTTCCTTTCATTGAGGTAAGGACACAGGCGATAGCCACGTCATCTTTACATCGGTACTCACTCATGTGCACAACAAGTATTGGGACCATGTATTCATTATGGTCGACATATATGCCAAGTATGAGATCAATCCAACATGTCCTTCTTGAGACATCGTGTTTACAAGCTTTTTACTGTGGTAATCATAGTGATCATGTACTGGTTATGCTCGACATATATGCCAAGTATGAGATCAATCCAACAACGTGTTTACATGCTTTTACTGTGGTAGTATTCTAGATCCGACCATTCATGCATTTTATGAGGTTGAATTTATGGATTACGTGAACATGTACCTACCCTAAACTGACCATACCAAGTATGCATATAATCAGACGTGTGGTTGCAAATGTATTGACATTTTAATATTTATATTTTCATTATAATAATCACGAGAATCGCACCCGCCAAAACCAATAGGGATCATGTACACATTAGTATGACATCAATCAAACTTGTCCTTCTATATAACCTATAGATACACACACTGACACACATACGCACACCGACACGCCAACCTGATTGCATAGGTTCCAACTTCCAATGGTGCCTTCGGCATCGGAACCAAAACACGATGATATGAAAGGACATAATATTTGAAAATCATGATTCATAATACTAATACCACAGAGAGCGTTCGAAACTTGCCACAGACTGTATTTCAACCGTAAATATAGCTCTTTGGTATGTACAGCTACTTGCATGGCATGTTTTAACATGATATACATATACATGCCCTACAATGACTTTTTGGTTAGTAACAATTACTGAAGTCCACATGTGCAAGTATATTGGAAACCACATATACAGCAAGCATGAATGCAAGCAGTTTTCAATCACCTCGATTTCATAATATATTTAATTGTGCATGAAATTCATAAATTTAAATAAAACGTGCTTTTAACAGGTCGTCTGTTTGAATTCCTTTTTTTTCAAAGTATATCAATGTTTCATCCAAACTGCCAGAAATAATCTTTGAATGTACCTAAATGTGACATGCAATAGAGGACACCATCAATGTATTTGCTTTTCTCACGTGTGCAATTAATGCAATGCTTGTGTTTAACATTAGGAGATTAATGTCCTTCCACGGAGTACTGTGATTATTTTTTGATATAAATCTGGGATTCTGAAGCAGAACGCTTGTGGGAGGGAGGACACTGTAGAATAATCAGGTCACGGAAAAACAAAAACAAGTTGCCCCAGAACCACTAATGGACCAAATGTGGCCATCGCGTTAGGTGTATGCATTTACAATGTGCCGTTTCCGATGCTCACTATTAATTATCGGTTTCCCACGTGGTCTAATTGCAAACCAATTGTTGCCATTGTCTAAAGAGTACCTACAGTTGAATGCAGTGCGAAGTGGCATTTCCATCTCAGCAGCCAAGCAGTGGAAAATGGAAAAGTTTAACTTGATAAACCGAAAATTTGATATTGCTAGAATTTTTAATCACTACAGTGCGCTCGCCTTACATCCGATTGCTTATCTGATATGTAACGTTACATATAGCTACCTATTTGCCGTCGTAATTCCATTGAACGCCATTTGTTCAAATACACACAGAATAGAACGACATAATATACGCTACGTGCAAACAAAGTCCAATTTTTGGTTCAAACGGCGTTCCATAGAATAAATTCTGAATACATATACACGTACGCAGCCTCGCACGGCATTGAACTTCGTTGAAATTAATATTTAACTAAACATTGGCAAAATTATGTGATATAGCCTATTGGATATGTCAGATTTAGTTGCTTTAAGGGCTTTATTTGTTCTTGCTTAAAATGAAATTTGTTCGTCTTTAAAGAGAACCAGCATGCTCTCAATATGGTTTAACTGTTTTAGGAAAATTTAATGTATTTTGAATAAGTGCATTTGAATATACAATCTGACGATATCTGATTAAAAACCATGAAGCTATCGCTTTCTCCTACTTTACACGTCACTCGCTTCTAATTTGTGATAGACCTATATTCTCAATAAACTGATAATTAAATGTAAAATATGTTTTTTTCCGTGAATAATGTAAACGATTATGATCAGTAGATCTGATTTGTATGAATTCTGACGGTAAAATGAGACTGTTTGCTAATTGAACCTGATATAACGAGTACACGGTACGATATCATGAGCCAGTTGCCAGGCTATGTGTAACTAGTCGGACTTAAATATGTACCTTCATTGGCTTTAATGTCTCAGAAAGTGTGCTTGTCTGTGAATTAGTTTAATAACCGTTATATATTATTATAATTCTCGAGTGTATCCTCTTTGTATTACTTACTTTGTATTACCCAATTAGTACATTAGAGTTCTTTGTGATAAAAATTATTAACGAATGGTCTTCAAACACGTTGTTTATTCGTCTATATGTTCACAAGATGTAGCATAGAGAGCATAATACTTTGATCATGCGTCAGAGGAAAAAAACGAGTAAGAAAACCTTTCGTAATTGAAATTAAAGAACTGTTTGAATGGATACACAGTATAAAGTATATATGTCACAATATTCATATAGTGTTAAAGTTCATTCCGACAAAGTATGTTTGATTTTGCCAAAATAATCGTAATTTAAGAAAAGGTGTAAACTCTTAATACTCTCCTATAGGATGGTTAACAATTTTAAAGAGTTTATTGTATTTATCCCATCTCAACAACCCCAATGATATATACCGGAACCCCGTATTATTTGCTAACTCGACTGAATATTTCATTATCTTACAACTGTGCTTTATTGACCACAAACAGTTGCAATCATGTCAGTTGTTGAAGCTAGGTCGTCTACGACTTTCAGATGGAACTTCTATAAAGACCGACAAACCAACGTAAAAACTATAAAAGGGCCTTCGTTGGAACCGGTATATACAAGAACATGTATTTATTATTCATTCTTCTGGGTAAATTAGATTGGATAGTCGGCAGAAGCAGTTTTAGCGAGAGCGGAATGATCGTAATTTGACTCAGTTGTATAGAGGCTCGCCACTTTCAAGAAAATGAAGAGCTCCACCACGTAGCAGACGCTCAGCCAAACTATGTATATGTATACTGGGTAAGACAATCGATGCGACAACAAAACATAATTATATTACGTACTCTGTGACGACTTGTCTTAAAGTAACTTGATTGTAAAATGTCGTGACCAGCGATATTGAGAATGGATGTTTAAATTTGAGTTTTAAACTTTAGGTAATTTGTATAATAACACGCCAAAGGACGAAGTGTTGTATCACTTCGAGTACGAGCATCTATTATAAGTCTGCACCCTCGAATCATTGCATCTGAATCGTTTGAATTGGGTGTGCAGATATATTTCTCTGTGAATTTTCTTTTAAAATAAAATGTTTGATAAACACACATTTTTCAATTTGAATGAAAACTTATAGGAATACTTATATAAAACAAAAGGCCCCAATGAAAGTTTGTCATATCCACGTGACAGACATTGAGAAATTCTGAAGTGTCTTGTCATTTTTAGGAGCATAGGAAGAACTTTCATGGGTGATAAGGAATCCAACTTTTACTCTTTGTGTTTGCCAATATTTCCACGTGCCTCAGTAAAGTGCCGAACGGGATAAAGAAGGATGTCGGAGGGAGAGCGCGACTCACGTATAGTCGTGCAAGACAACGTGCAGCCACGTGCCACACCTCAGAATTCTACAATTTCTGATGTATTTCGTTTATTTTCCTTTTTAATTTTACTATTTTGTATATTGGAACGTCTAGTTGGGTCCTCCCCCTTCCTCGTGGCCACGTCAACATTCTACTCGGTTTACGGTTCAATAAAAAGCAGTTATACGATAAAATGATTGAACATTTTAATGTTATAATTATTGTTAACTTAAATGTCAATACCGCTGCTTACCGCGCAATGCTTATAATAATAATACTTTATTATTTTTAATATTACTATTATTTATAATATTTGCAGAACCTTAGCTAAAAAATATAGAAATCACGGATCGGTCGCTTGTAGTGAGTACATACATTTCAGATTTCTTTATTCCAAGATAAGTAGAAATGAATTTCCTAGTATAGGACATTGTCACCACTCTCAGACAACATTATTGATCGTTGTAGTCAGAACCGTATCTTTATGTCAAACATTTCTCTATAAGATATAACACATGACCGTCACTATCAGACAACATTATCTACCAACCGATTTAGTGGTTAGATACAAGATAACTGGAAAGTCAATTCATAAGAAAACCCCCGTGGTGTGGGAGGGGGGGGGGGGGGGGGTCTGCAGTAATGTAGGGGCATTAGCAGGACGGGAACGTGGGTATGTTAACTGAATGAAGGCTTAGATGACAAATTTAGTAGCAAAAGATTAGTAGATAATTGATGGACGGGAATTCCAAGGCCCGAAAGTGATGCGAATTTTCTCTGACATCTCATTGCACCAAACAACTTGTTTATTTCCGTTTGTTTATTACATGTTATTCGATCTGCTCCAAGGTTATCTGTAGTATGATATGTCTTCCAATATTAAAACGAGTTAACAAAATATTAGTTGTCAGTTTAATTTCATTAATGAAGAAACCGAATCCTCACAACTGTGAAATGTACATTTTATAATTGAACGCGCTGATATCAATACAAAAATATAACTCAATTTAATATTGATTACTTCGGAATACTGTATTTAATTGATAATACGTATATCGTCGCGAAATCCAGGAATTTCAGCAGAGTAGCATTCGTCTCATATTACGTGTGTGTATTTTATGTACATAACGATATTTTTTATCACCATTCCCAGCATGTACTTGTCGTCCGTTGTTATGTTGTAGAATATATTAAGTGTAAGGGAGCCATACACAGAGAAGAATTATCTTTAGTACCGTAAGTTACTATTTTATTTTATATGAACCTAACTTTTCTAGGACGTCTATAGAGGGCGAAATATAGGTTGGCCACTACCACGTCATATTATGTATGTGCATTTTGTAATATATAAACAACGCATTTACGTTTTAATTACGTTTGAATGAATGTTTCCGGGGCAACATGTCTTACGTCCATACTCAATCGATACTCGATACTCGATACTCAAACGATATTTAAAATAACATTATAATTTCGTTAAAATGTGTAGCTTTTATTGACGTAATATATACGTAAAATATTTAGTAAATAAAGTGTTTTTAAAGTTTTTGTCGACGCATATGACCATTAGAACAACGTGAGTTTAATGACCTCAGAACTCAATCGATATACAAAATACAATATGCGAAATACTAGCAGGGATGCGTCATCACTGCAACTATTCGTATGTTTAAGCCTTTTCAAATCAGATGAAGACCACTTATAGGCTACGACATTTTATATAATACAATCTGAAAACATCATGTAATGAACAGATGGAATTAGTTTACCCACATTTTGAATACTTTTTGGATACTACTAATTATTTCAAATCACATTACCATACCAGTCACAATTTAGAGGATACTTTTCGTTACTACTTGTATGATTTCAAAGCAATTTACAGTTAATGTCAATATATATACTATACACCAGTAGGCCTACAATTTAGAGCAACGGTATCATGGCATTTATCACATGAAATAAATTTACCCACATCCTGGATACATTTCGTTAGTACTTGTATGATTTCAAAACAATTGACAGTTAATGTCAATATATATAATATACACCAGTACAATTTAGAGCACCGGTATCATGGCATTTATCACATAAAATGATTTACCCACACTTTAGATTCTTTTCGTTACCGTGACTTGTACGATTTCAAAACAATTTACAGTTAATGTCAATATATAGACTATACACCAGTACAATTTAGAGTGACAGTATCATGGCATTTATCACATGAAATGAGTTTACCCACAACTTTTACCATTACATGTTTAAGGGTTTTGAAATCACACTATCCGTTAATGTCAACTTGTAGCGTAGACGGCTGTATACAAACTTGATGATCAGTATCATGACATAGTTTATCACATGAAAGACGTTTACCAACATATTAAAGGTATTAAGCGTTTCGAAATCACATTACCGTCAACGTCAATTCATAGGCTATACACCAGCACAAGACCGCACGTCTTGACATTATCACACAACTTATCCACGTCTTTGATGATTATAGTTACAATGTAAAGTCATTTTTGTAATTATTGTTTACGATACTTCGTATTAAAATGATAATTATAAATGTGCAAAACGTTTAACCAATACTTATGTATAATATTAAACACGTTTATATGCAGTTAACATTTTATATATAGGTCTACGCGTATTAAAGCTAACTAGTACGAAATCCATCACTAATAACTTTACCTTCATATAATAGGTTTAGAGCTACCTACTTAAAGAACATATATCGGTCTGTTTCTTGATTAATACATCGTTTTATGAATTTTAGCGCAAAATAAAGGAATGTCCCCCTCATCCCTAGATCCAATGAAGACGAACCAATCTTAATACCAATTTTCACCTTACGCGTCCTTAGTAACACCGCCCTACGTGCGAGAAGGCGCGAAGAACGCTATCCCATTAAAAAACAATAAATCATAACACTAATAATTTCAAGTTCATCACGGAAATAAAATAAAACTATTTCAGGTATTCATAATTATTTATTGCCTTAGTCGACATACCACTATGTAACAATGGGCCTCCTCGAACCAAAGAAGCACGAATCTTGATTAACAACGCGCCTTTGGCTGTCACGGTCAACTCAAAAACTGATTGCCGTTCACGATTCTCCTTAACAACTTTACCTGTGTTTAGTATCTGCTGCCAGTATTAATGAAGGTTTCCGGGTAGATATCTTTTAACTCGGTCTCTAAATCTCCTGGGAATTAGTGTGATCTTTCCATATGCATGTTTAACACCTGTATTGTATTGGGTAACTAAAACCTACGAATCGCTTTAGAGTGTTTTATTTTCCCCAAAGACAGAAGACATTTAGGAGGTGGGGTGAGTTAAATTTGGGTGCGTTGGGTTGGGTAGTTGAGTTCAATTATATGCGGTTATTCACAACTCAATATACCTCATATGGCTATATAACGAAATATCAAGAGTATTGGATCGATATTTTTAAATAAATTTCATAGCTGTTTCTTATAATATTCAGCTGTATAAGGGAGTGGATGGGTCGGAACCGTTCCTGAATTTTCACTCGCTAGTGTTGAACAAGAACTGACAACGTTTTCCTCATCATCATTTGACAATTAATGTGAATCATAATCAGATTTGTTAATTTATAACATAACAATGGATGTTTTGGTATTGTGTAGAACGATCTCTGGACTCGCTTGTTTTGTTAATTATCAGAAAGGTAATTAAAAAATGTTGTAAACAAACAAAATAAGGATGATCTGATTTTGTATATTCTGCTCACAGTTCTATTGTAGGTAGTGCACGTAGTAGATACATAGCATATCGTAAAACAATATTATTTTCATACTCAGACTGTCTCTTGGCTACATTATATGCAATAAACTTAAAATAATCGCGAGTGATTGAAAAGTGTAATATATAGCGAAATTAACTTATTAAAGTCTAATATTATACTAATCGTTTTCTGTTCCAACATGGCATATATAGCTTATCATATAATAATGTTTGTGCTTTCTCGAATTCCTCTATATTCATTTGTATGGAACAAAGCTTAAAAACAAATCGCGACGTGATTTAAAAGTTTTGTATCTAACACAACTAAACACTGTTTACTTGATTAACTGATTTTTTTAAAATATCTAGGCCTATATTAAAAGCTTCATGAAACAAATGTACATGTTTTGTAAAATTATATTCGTTTTCCTCGAACGATCTCTGGGCTAAACTATAGAGAATAAATGTAAGAACGTGAGGTGAATGAATAGCGGTGTTAATATAAACAAAATAAATATAGTCTCCTGTTGTTATATTCTGCCTAATATCCTGATAACTTAATATAAATGGCATATCTTATTAATTCGGCTAAACTGATAAAAAGGACTTACCGAAATTATCCGAAACAAAACATCGGTAAAACAAAACCCAACTCAGCAAAGTTTAAAAAAATAATGTTTAAATCCCAGACTAATCCAGCTAAACGTTCTTGCTAAAGCGGCGAAGTGTTCACAACGTGGTGGATTCAACTTAATTGAAGAAGGGGAGTCACCACTAATGTACTTAAAATGCCTCTCCCGGTATAGAGTTACGGTAGTGCATGAGATCCATCTTTGCAGAGCGCGTCGTCTACATAACACGAGGATGTGAAAATCAAATGGTTTAACTTTCCATCTGAACGTGTCTCTACGTGAAGTTTCGTCAATGAGAAATTTAACACGGATTGACTTCTGCCTTTGGCATAGTTGGTGTCTATCGTTCGTTCGGGGCAACGAGCTGAAAATATTTTCAATTGCAAATCAGGTTTCAGATTCGTGTGTAACTGCCCGGATTTGGGGGGAAGTGACGAGGGCGGATGAGGGTCAAACGTGTGAGATTACGAACTATAGGATATTTACAAGAAATGTTTAAATGATAAACTTCAAGCTCCCGGAATCTGTAGATGTGGGTGGGATTGTGGTCCGACACGTTAAGTTTCATTTGGTGACATGGGTCGTAGAACCTGTCGATTTTTTTTTTTAAATAATTTATTTTTCGGTGTCTTTGATCTAACAAAAAGGAGATCCCAGAGGAATTCAGTCTTAAAGATGCGGGAATATGTACGGGTAATAGCAGAGTCTTATGAATATTTAATAATGTCATCAGTGGCGTAGGCAGTGTGGTTTATTTTTCCATTTCTTTGAGAGATTGGAGAGGAAAAGTCGCCGTGATACCGCAAAACCATGAAAGCGGTGAATGTTGTTCAGTGTTTAGGGTCTTCCCTGTGGGCTTTTAAACCTCATAACCCATCTAACAGGGATATCGATTAATTTGGATCGATGTT
>JAODAF010146113.1:0-10299 GCA_027574765.1 Molpadia intermedia | reverse complement strand
ACGTGAGGGACGGAATTGGACCACACTCTTCATGCAACATGCAATTTTCTTTTCTTTTTCAGGTGGCAGGTCAGGGGGTTCAATGGCTTTTATTCCCCATTCATTACAAAGATCAAGGTTGCCACCACCTCCTCCACCCCCACCCATGATGGGAGGAATGGGTCCATTGCCTATGGGCCCAGGACCAGGGCCAGGCATGTACCATGGAGGACCAGGGCCAGGCATGCACCATGGAGGGCCAGGCATGCACCATGGAGGACCAGGCATGCACCATGGAGGACCAGACATGCACCATGGAGGACCAGGGCCAGGAATGCACCATGGAGGACCAGACATGCACCATGGAGGACCAGGAATGCACCATGGCGGGCCAGACATGCACCATGGAGGACCAGGGCCAGGAATGCACCATGGAGGGCCAGGTATGGGCCATGGAGGCCCAGATATGATGGGACCGATGCACCCCATGGGCCCACCACCACCCCCACCTGGAAATATTGGTCCCATGATGGGTCCAAGTGAGTACTCTATGTTTGACTATTTGAAGAGTGGTCCTTAGGAGCTTGTGTATCTCAAAATTATAAATGTTTTACCTGTAGCAGTGGCTGCAGCGCTTCTCAAACTTAATTATTATTAACTCCATCCAAGACTCACCTGGCATGAAGAATGCTTTGCGCCTCATGTGTGGGGTCCAGGGCCCGCCTTTGGCCCCTGGATAGGTTCAGGGGTGAACACACACACGTCTTCACAGTTGCATCCATTGAGACCTCGAAACTGGAAAGCGACCGGAAAATTTTGGCAAGCCCGGGAAGAATGCCACTGTTTGTTACAGATGCCGCGTCGGATCATTGTATTATTCAGATTTCCGGCCAACCATCAATCCAGTCTTGCGCCCTCTAAATTGCTTGTACGCTATGTGTTAATTAAATTTACTGCAGTATAAGATTGGTTAACTCTTCCAAGTACAGACTCAGTTGTTGGAAGTAAGTTAAGGGTTAATAGAAGATTTACCATAGTAATTTATAATCCATTTCAAATTACCGGATTATTTCATTATATCAATTATCTTATCTACTCATCAGATATGCCACCTGGTATGGGTTTTCCTCCACCACCACCACAGATGCCTCCATTTGGACCTGCACCCCCAGGAATGATGCAAAATGCCCCCACGCCAGCACCAACAGTCATCGCTAAACCCCCCACGGTCTACTCGGCTAAGCCGGTAAAGTTTGCAAAAAACAAAGGAGGACATAAATCCAAGAAATCCAAGAAGAAAGCTGAAGCCAAAGAAGCAGAAAAACAGAGTAAGGAAATCTTAGCTACCAATAATGTTTAGTTTTGAAATATGAGTACCAGGGGTGATGTTCTAGGGTATGCCTGACTAGGGGCTAACTTCTCCGACTCGGAGCCTAGCGTCCTCTATGGTGGGTCGCCTTTATAGTTTATTTTTTGGGTAATATAGGCCAAGTAAAAAAAATAAATAGTTTCTCGTCCTTTTCGGGTAAATAGAGCAGGAGGGGCTTTTTTAAAATTTAAATACCCAATGCAAATGATCGGCAAATGATCGGCGGTGATGATTTGCGCGACCAGAATTTTTGTTTGTTAAATATATAATTGATATTTTTGGTGTTAAAAAGTTATTATTAAAAAAATGGGTAAAAAATAAATTGGTGTGGCGGTATAAAAAGAATAATGTATGACCATCAGTATTTTTATACGGAGCCAAACCAGGGGTAATGTCAGTGTATGCTGGATTAGTGGATAACCTAACCGACATGGACCCTAGCGTCTCCTATGGTTGCCTGTTTAGTTTATTTTTTTGGTAATCGGTGACCATCAGTATTCTGAGTCGGTTACTATATATACTGCATTGTAGTATTCAGCTACAGCATGTAGGTCGTACACAGGTTGTAGTCAATATACGCAACTTGTGAAGTCTAGACACTAGATCAAGTAAGAGTTTCAATTTATTTTTTGTCGCTGGATATTTGGGCTTGATATATTCCTTGATAGGGGGCGGCTAGAGTGCTAGGGTGTCTGTGTCCCCCTGTCCCTTGCTGGCACCACCCCTGAGCACAACTACTTGGAACACCATTTAGAATGAGTTTTGGTGCCCTATATATGTGGACTGGGTTTAATATCCAGCTAGACCTAGGCCAAATGAAAAAAAAATACTGGTTTCTCATCCCCATATCCTTTTTTTAAATGTTTTTTTTTGTAAATATTTTTTTTTAAAAAGAAGGATTTTTCATGAATTTTGCCGAATATAGCTTAAATTTGGCCGAGAAGGATAAATTGGATCTGGCAATGCTGCCTAATGCTGAGTTGTACATTCAATTGTAACGTTGATCGCTTAAAAATATGTCCATCCGCCATTTGGGATCCGCCATTTTGAAAAAGAAAAAAACGGCCTCCTCCTTCCTATTTTGCAAAGTCTTACTTAACCCTTAGACTACCAGTGTTGCGATTTTCGCAACAGGGCCATCACAGGCCCCTGAGGGCGCCGCCTTCGTCCTCTGTGGGCGCATTCCGGGGTTACGTAATAGCTCCACGGTCGGGTGACCCGGGTACATGCCCGGAAAAGCCGGTAAGCAGCGCAGTGACAAGCTACGCGTCAACAAGTAAAGACGTGTTGCACTGTAGATGTAGGCCGGTTGTCTAAGAGTTTAAGAAGGGGTCGGTTGAGATATGTTGGGCCCTGTTTGGGTTTTGCCTTTCTGCTCCAAAAAAGTCAAACTGAAAACCACAATTGTATCACTTTTTTTTTAATTATTAAATTTATTTCTTACTAATATTCAGATCATTTGCAAGAATTCCCACCTAGCTTTTAGCAAAATCTGCCTGATGCTGCAAAGAATCCTATTCCAATTGAATTTGATGTTTATGAACATGTATGAGACTATAGAGACTTGACATAGATATTAGTTCCCAATTTGAACTTTTTCCGTTGATATTGTTATATCTTGCCCTGACCCCTTGCTTGCCTCCACTCCCCTAGATAACCCCCTCATGCCTAGCCCCTTTTCTCTTGCCTTTACTCTTGCCTTTACTCTCAGTCTGATGAACTGGTCGGTAAACCGGTGGTCTGATAATTAAGACTAAATGATCCTGTTATCAACAAGCAATGGCAACAATCACTGATTGATTGCTTCCTAAAACAAGCTGCTGCCCAGGGCTGTGTAAACGAAGCCACTGGGCAAAACCAGGGCAGAAAAATCCTTGTCCGCACACAAGGACATTGTACTTTTAATTAGTTCTTTGTATGTTAAGACTTATGAATAGAAACAAGCAGAATCTTTAAATCCAGTGCCTAAATTTAGCGATTTATTCTGAAAGAGATAAAGGTTCCTACAAAGAAACCATATAATATATAATTGTATATCATGGAGATGTTTTATGGACACTGAAAGTTGGCAAATTGTGACTATAAACGGGGTTGGGTAATTTGAAATAATCGACATTCAAAGGCATAATAAAATTTTAATTAGAAGCAATTCATTCATACAGTTATGACAGCTGTGCGTTGAATGAATCTTTTTCTCCCACTTGAGGTAAAGAGGTAATAACTTTAGGTCAACAAGCACCTTGTTTTTAGCCATTGTGGAGATGCTTTAGAAAGCTTTTCTAACCCCCATCAGCCACATCAAATCCCGATTTGTTCCATGTATACTCACTTTAACCACCTTGGCTGTTTATGGACTAGGAGAAGGAATTTTACTGCTGTTTATTTTTTCATAAGTTTTATTGATATCTCTTTAGTTTGACAGGAAATGCATGGATATATTCATGCTGGTTCTATTTATATCAATGCTTCTCACTCTTTCTACAAAACTTAACATTTCATCAGGTTTTCTGCCCCCTTAGTAAAACAAGAAAGAATTCTTCTGCTGTACTGGTTGTTTTGTTCACAAGTAAATCATTCTGCAGAATTGAAGCAATGAAAAACATTCCTCAACCAGAAAATAATAAACAAGTTGAAGTTAGCAGACAACAAACGTTGCTTGTTTCACCTCCTGCATGGTTAGTGTGACCGCCAAAAATTTTACTGGAAACTGCATTACTTAAAGGTAGGCTCTCCTTTGTTTCAACCAAGCAATGTTTTTTATCTGATTTTTAAATAAATTACTAAAATATAATAGATGTCTGAAATATGTTTTTAATAATTGGTAGTATGAATTTACAGCGCTTACTAACTTACCTTGTTGATACATCAATATAGCATATTCCTAGCCACTAGCATTATTTCGGAAGGAAACTGGTCACTCTACTCATCTTACAGCACTAATTAATGGTATCACTCTATACGACAATGGGTAGGTTCCTTAATATTCTAATAAAAATCATTATTTTAAATAAAAATCAGCTTAACTAACTTTAGGCTGAGGTAACCACCACTATGAATCTTTGTGTTTACAATTCATCACCTGCTTGAACTAATGGAATGTTCTAAATCAAGTAAAGGTAATATTATCAATAGAAATAGAAGGTAAATGCAACAAATAAAATAGTAAATGCTGAAAATCATGTTTATCTAGAGCTATAACCATTATTTCTAATTTAAGTTAGACATTAAAAATGCCATGCTAGTATTAATATTTTCCTCTTTCATGTGAAAACAAACATGTGTTTATCAATCATCAGTCTTTATCCAGGGAATTGAACATTCCCATATTTCATATTACACACATTGATACCTATCATGCTTTGCTTTATTTCTGGGTAAATTAAAACTGGATCAGATTATCAGGTAATAAGACCCGTCTTTTCCAAATGTTGACCCTTGTAATAATGGAATGACCCATATCAAGAAATTTAACTGTCTATTAAAAATTGTCCCCATTGTTCCAGTCCAGTTCTATTAAGTGAAAAGGGTTAGGAAGGGCAAAAGAATCATGAATCACTCTGATGAATTTATAAATCCCTGTCACAATCAACACAATGTGTATCCATGGCAACCTACTGGACAAACTTTATACATCAGTGACATCATAGAAGGACAATGGTTTCAACCAAATATCTTGGGAGAAAACATTCCTTGTGAATTTAGTCAGTTTATGATGAGCTTGCTATTACGAAAGCAACAGCATGCCATAGTACCCATAAGTTTGATGGTAAAATTATTTGTAAATCATTGATTGTGTGCACCCTTGAAACACGTAGTTAGAGCCTAGAGGGAGCCCTCCAGTCGGCATCAAACTGTGTACATCCTTTGATTATCTGCCATTGAAAACAAACTGCATGTGTTGCAAATTTTATATCAAATAATAGACAATTTACTTATATAGCACTTAATAACTTACCTTGTTGATACATCAATATAGCATATTCTAACCTACTAGCTTTATCTCTGAAGGAAAGTGGTCACATTCACCTGGCTCAGGTTGTCCCTTTTGTGACCTGTGACCTGAGGGCGCCATTCTTCTGCTAATTGGTTTCAAATTACCATAAATGTATAAACAAAAACAGTGGTTGATTCTCATTGAGGAAACTGTCGCAATCATATTTCAAAGATAATGTTGACGTTGTACACATATTGCGATATTTAAGCGCTGATAATTATATTTTGTTTTATACAAATGATACCAAAGTGGAAATGAGTTCAGTGATTGCGTCGGCGGAACCGGATGTGACGTACACCCCAATCGGGTACGTGTTGCGGTCTCTCAGTGTGGAATGATGATAATGAGTAAATCCAATAAATGTTGTTTAATATGTTTACATATCCAATTAATTAGTAACCAAAATCTGGTTTGTGCAATATCTGAAAGGATCTGCTAAACCCAGCAGTAACTATGATTTGAGTGAAGTTCAAGTATTGGATATTATGGTGTACCAATGCATGGGCATGATCCGTCATAAATAATGCTAGGGACGTGTGTCGGGCACACGAAGGTAATTGGGTCCTCCCCCAGAAAATGTTGAAAATTAGACTGCCGCAAATGCGATTTCCGGCCTATAAAATGAGAACTATCATACTTTATGTTATAATCTTATAATTCTTATTTAGATGAAAGAGGAAACACTGTATGAAGTTGAAGCTGGCACTCACTGACAACACACAATAGTAATACTTCTGAGGTCTACGGTGACTTTAGCATGCCATTTGTACACTGCCGGATCAAATTGCGCCAAAGTTCAATACTGGGGAACCCGAAATACAACGTTTTGAAAACAATTGATGGGGACACAGTATATCATGTCCCCACCGTGGGGACGCGTTCCGCTATCCCCTCCGAGATCTGCGCCCATGCAAGGCACTACCAGCGGCCGTGTCCCTCTGAATATTAATTTAATTTGATGAATGATTATTTAGTACTAAATAATAAGACAAATGATTTACATGTTTGGCTAAGACATACCCGTATCATCATTGGCCCCAAAAGGTTTTTCAGTCAAAATTTTAAAATTGTTCCATATAAGCTATAGTTTTTCTATAGGGATGGGAGAGGTGTGTTTTCTAGAACCTAACAATTAGGTAAATGTACGAATTTTATCAGAATATTGTATAAATTCGATAAGATATTCGCGCTCAGCGCGCTATAATATTACTGTCTCGCTCTCCTGTTTTCCCTTAACCTTTGCCTATAATATGCATACATGCGTATATACATACACTGAACAATTAACGTTTCGACGTGAAACCCACGAGGGCGAGGCGAGGGTATATGGTGCAGTGTAGGCAGTGGCGTGACCGAAATCAGTAAAAGATACAGTAAGCAATATTTTAGCAATGTTCAAGTTATGTACTGTTTTGTACTGTGGCCCAAAATATATTTTCCATCCCGTGAATCTAATTTTTTTAATACTATTCTTACTATTTTTTTTATATATTACAGACTACACCAGTGGGAAATAACGAACCAGCAAGACAGACTTGTATTTGCGCAGTATAACGGAAATTATTGAAGAAACAAAAAACACAACACTGAACAAATTGTTATTCAATCGTAAACGTAAATGTACCATGTAAAAAACAGGATTGTATTATTATGGCTCACAGTAATATAAATTTACAATTGTGTTCGTTAACATCTACATCTTGTTTATGCCGTTTTGGCCGTAGACCAAGACCAGGGTATTTTAGCGTGAAAAGTATCATAATTTGACACTATTCAATTTCTAAAATTGCTAAATGTTCTCGGAAAGGGGAAGGGACGCTACTTCCCCTAAACCATTCCCCCGCAAATGTGCTTAGTGCGACAGTTGCCGTTAAGTATTTTGCTGGTTTTGGAAAATCAGCAGGGGTGGGTCCAAGGAAGCGCGTCCGCCAATAAATTTTAGGACGATGATGTTTCTACCCAAGAAATCTCTTTCGACTCTTGTGCGTGACAAGCCGAGGGAATATTGTATCGTTTAAGTGGGGTTATGTCGTCTTGGACATTCACCTTCCGTAATTTGAGTAATTCTCTTGTACAAGTACTAATGTTAAGTTGTGGATTTGCCATGCTTTCCTTAACAGCTATTTATGCTGTAAAAGAGAGGCAATGACGTTTTAAACTAATAAGATTTGAATTTACATAAGGCCCAAAGCTGCTCGTGCGTCGCCCGGATCTATGACCAGTGTCCAGTCACTGTAATAACGTGACTCACACTCTGCACTCGGATTTCACTGTCCCGGATAATAACTTGTAAAGGTTGTCAGACTGTATAGTATGGTAATCATGTAGATTGTGATATTTATATTCAAAATGATCAATTATGAAAATATACTTTAGTCTTATTCATGCCCCATGCATGTTATAACTCATAACCCCTCCCCCACTATTGGCCATGAAATTCCGTAAATGGAATATAGAGTCGATGACACAGGCGGTTCAAGGCTGCAGTGGAAGGGTAAAATCACACCAACAAGCTCTATCACAGTATGGGTTTCAAGGACTATACTCAAACGAGTCTTAAAGGGTCTGCTTCAGTTGATACATCGGTTACAAGTTAGGTAAGCAACAGGAAGAAAAGTTGGTCCAATATTATCTTGATAAGGAGAAGCGTGGTTTTATGTTGCATATTTCTGAAGTTTTGCAAAATGGCACACCACGACCGTCTG
This sequence comes from Molpadia intermedia, assembly GCA_027574765.1. Taxonomy (NCBI): domain Eukaryota; kingdom Metazoa; phylum Echinodermata; class Holothuroidea; order Molpadida; family Molpadiidae; genus Molpadia; species Molpadia intermedia. The sequence continues at coordinate 2,252 of JAODAF010146113.1, read as the reverse complement.
ACTCAGAAGAAACTTCGGAAGTAATTAATGATTAGATCCGCGAAGGTCGTGGGTATCATGCAGAGCCTGTGATAGGGTTCCACGTAGACTCGTAGTCCGTGGGGTATGAATCTATTCGTTTACTGTGCTTGCAGGACAGATTTCTATGGATGTACAAGTGTTATCAGCTTTAAGTTTTCTTATTAACATTGATTTTCTACATTGGACCACTGACCCGATTTGTCTAATGATAATGCAACGTGTACCATTTCCGCGAAACATTAATAAACTATTCTGGCTTTTGATCTCTGGCATTGCCTTGACCGGGGCTAGTTACCTATTAACATTCTCTCTACGGAATGTCTACCAGGCGATGCAGTATTATTGACGGGCTTTCTATGTTGGATTATTTACTGCAACTTTCGTGTATATGATTTTCTTTTTGCTCTGACAGGTCTTGCCGGAATAGTCTTCATAGCTCGACCATCGTTTGTTTTTCGGTCATCGCTGGAGGTCACCGATACTACCAATGCCCTTCTAGTTACAATATTTGCTTTATGAACAGCGTTTTGTTTAGCATCAGATTACGTCATTTCGAGAAAACAATCAACAGTTTACATCCACTTTCAATCCCTGTTAATAAATTATGTGACTTTACTGGTAGTCAACGTTCTGTTGTGCACTGTGACGAAGCAGTGGTAATGGCCGACTTTCAAGGAATGGGTATATTCTCAAGCGTCTGGTTTGGTAAATGCCCTTGGTTCTCTTTATCTTGCATTGCAAAAGGAAAATGCTACCTTAGTGGGTATCATCACCTTGTTTCAAATTGTCTGCGCATTTATTATTCAAATGATCTTCTATAAGGTCATTCCTATAAGGACATCGGCCGTTGATGAAGAATTAAACGCAATCAGTTTTACTTCTGTATGATGACAACCAAGAGGCTTCATGATCTCAAAACATAGCAATCCTTGCGGCAATGTCTTTCGCCTGATGAGTTCGGTAGCCTAAATCACAGAGGCAGTTGCACATAACGCAACATATGCAGGTTTGAGTCCTGCTCGTACACAAGTTTCCCCGATATTCAAAAAATGTTGCCCTTGTTTATAAAAGCATGGTGCCAGTACTTGGGTTGAATTTCTGATTAATATCGATACAAATCTGCAAATGAATCAAATTCCTTTCGTTGTGTTTGTCATTGTGTGCATAGTCATCACTCAATCATTCATTTTTCCATTACGACTTGCAGAGTTCAATTGCTGATAACGTTTGGGGAGTCTTGAGTTTCTATTTCCTTGCGGCAATGTCTTTCGCCAGATGAGTTCGGTAGCTTAAATGGCAGAGGCAGTTGCACGTAAAGTAACAAAGGCAGGTTTGAGTCCTTGGGTATACCTGGATCGAATTATCATTAATATCGACAAAAATCTGCAAATGAATCAAATTCCTTTCGTTGTATACATTTATGCGTGTGTCGAAACTATTAGGTAAAAGGATTGTTTGTTATTTCCAAATATCGAATTCCGATGTCAAAGTTTTCATCAGAAGAGGCAGGTGGTGCGGGTACATATGGTTAGCAGAGTATGTTCGGCATACAATTATACACGGTACCCTGGTCTGGGTTTTCGCACACTAAAATTGATATATGACGATATTTAGACATGTACGCAATATAGCAACTTCTAATGGTATAGATATATATATATAATATAGCATACTAAATTGTATCTATTTTTGGACTTTTTGCAGATAATAATGAAATAAACTAAACGGACAAATATAATAATGGACATGGGTTTCAAGAACATCGTATCTACGCTAAGATAATCCTAATGGAGAAAACGTGTGATGACAGTGCACGAGATATTCTATAAGACATTCTATGAAAGCGATAGCAATATAATCTAAGCTGTAATGTCAAAAGTGGCATTCATTATATTGATTCTGGTAGCGGTGACATTTTCTCTGTTAAGTATTATCTTCTATTCGAAAGATATGAAAGTGTATTTAATTCCATTACCGAAGTCTCGTCAAATACAAGATGCATCTGATATTGATGTTATGTCTAGGATAAACAGAACCAGGACATCTCAGCCTCCTAAAATAGTCAATCAAGACCAGTCGTCTTCATCTTCTTCGTCGCAGCAGGAGATATTAGCGCATAAACAATGGAACTCTACTAACTCGAATGTTAAGTGTATCAAGCAAATTCAGATGTGGTCTCCGTTCTCGTTGATTATACCTAAGAAGGAGTATGAATGCCCAGGTTTAAACTG
>JAODAF010146002.1:0-10302 GCA_027574765.1 Molpadia intermedia | reverse complement strand
TGGTCAATCATGAGCCTCACCAGCTCTGATGAGCACTTTGACTGTTTTAACAAGAACACCAATAATCCCATAACCTCATATCACAAGCTCCTGACCACCAAATATGAACCATCAATCAGTTATGTCACTGACCAGTTTCATGATCATCCAATGTAAAAAATGTAGAAAAATAAGCATTCGCACCATTTCAAGAGATGCACAAGATGATCAATAATCATACTGCCCAAAAACGGTTCGATATACTTCGAGGGAAATCACCGAAACTTACCCCTATAGATGGCCTTGACATGAACTTTCCAGACATCCTGTATAATAAGGGTCAATAATAAGGGGACCGCCCTATGTTTCGACCTCCCTATATTCCGACCTCTCTATGTTCCGACCTCTCTATGTTCCGACTTTTTTACATAAAAAGCTTGGAACATAGAGAGGTCGGAACATCGGGACGTTAAATACATAGCGGTACATCCCTATGTTCCGACCTCTCTATGTTCCGACCAACCTATGAAAATGCGACCTCCCCAAATTTGATGAAAGTGAGAGAGGTCGGAACATCGGGATGTAACCAATAATAATACTGTCCATACTGTTATAATTAGCGAATTGAATCTGCAGGGAAATAGACACTCTTCTCACAAAATTGCTGAAAATGACCATTTGATGGTCGTTGACCTCAACTTCCTGAAAATCCCTGATGTCCCGTCACTTGGAAATACTTTTCGTCATGTTTTATTATTATTCAACAAACACTGTACAAGAATTGTTGTCAATCGTGAATAAAACGATATTGATTACATGCTGGCTAACAAAATGGCCAAATATGACTGCTAGATGGCTTTTTACCCTAAATTCCTGAATACTCCGTATGCATCATCGGTTATTGATAACCACTGACCAACTTTCTGGACGATATAGTCTTAACAGTGGAAAAGGCAGCTCAGCTTGACTACTGACCACAAATGACCAGAGTGACCCTTAAATCATCTCCAACCATAAATTCCTGAAAATCTCATGAACATTATTAGTCAATAGAAAAATGACCAACTTTAGTGGTCATCCAGTGTAATCTGTATAAGACGAACTAGCTTGACTGCTTCAATAAATTGGTCGAAGACTATCCCTGGATGACCTTCGACCTCGAATTCCTGAACACGCCGTATGTGTCATTGGTCACATTGATCAACCTTCATGATAATTCAATATAATCTGTCCGAGAAGCAGCCTGACAGTTTGGAGAAAATGGCAGATAATGACTCACTTAAACACCGAAAGCCTTGATGGCATAGACGATTGCCAAGTGGTACTCGTTGAGTGTTCGTCTACCTTCCCGGTACTGTCTCTTGAGCCGTCTAATTCTCCTGTCCAAGTCTCGCCACTTCTTCCTCCTTCTGGGGGATCGTCGCCTCTGTTTGCGCACCTCATAGCCTGGTGAGCCCTAACGCTCTCATCCTTCAGCTTGCGAATGATCAGCCACAAGGATGGGTGTCTGATGGCAACGTCTCGATTCCATCTATTATGGAAGCCTGAAATGATTGCAATTGGCAAAATACATTGATACAACATCCGATTATGCCACATCAAATTACTCTTTTTGAAAACGTAGAGTGCGCGATAACACACGGACCACAGTCCTATCTTCGTGGACAGATACCGCGTATATATTTATCTGTACAGAATCGAGTACAACTGACAATCCTTCGTTCAGCTCAAGTCGAATCTATACAGTTACGCTGGCGTGCGTATGTGTGTGTGTGTGAGTGTATGTTGCTCCCTTGTAAACTCGATAAAGGAAGAATACAAATGTGCACACAGTTGAAACTTGGTACATGGGGTCCACATGCTTCATACTTGACATGTTGGCTATCCTCATTGAGTCCATGAACCCCTTCGGTTTTTGTGCCGCTTCAAAGTCGTCTGAAGCCGGCAAAAAGCTCATTTGGATCCGCGCCTGATAGGCTAGTGAAAGAAGGTTGTGCATAATGGTGAGGTTGGACAAAAAATATCATACAAAGCGATTCTACATGACACGTGATCTTTGATGGTATGTCTCTTCAGGGAAAAAATTCCCTGAAATACCTCTATGGCAAAGTCCTATAATGAGGGCGCTTTTCAAAATGGCGGCTAAATTCCATATTATGGCATTAATACGGTGAAAACCCATGTTCTGGGGATGATATGGGTATATTTTATTCGATAGCAGTATAGTATAAGTGTAACAGTGGAACACCATCAGTATCAGTATTAAGGGCGCTGTTCGGACTTTTACAGTGAGAAAACCCTTTGAATCACAAATTTTCATTAGATATGAGGGTATATTCTGGTGGTGGAATCATGGGAGAGACACATATTGTCGGAAACCGTCTCTACAGGGAAGATGAAATGACGTGGTCTAGTAACTTCACGATGTTGGGAGTACAGTGAGGGCGCTTATCCAAGATGACCACAGACGAGGGGAGGGGGTTATAGCCAAAATAAAATACATTCAAGCAACGGAATTGGCTGAATATTTATATACTAGAAAACAAGAGTATGATGTTATTAAACTGATGATAAATCATTGTTTCTATCATGAGGGCGCTCTTCAGAATCACACCCAATTGTGAACAATGTTATCGAAATCATGGCACTCATATGTCATATGCATGGAAGTGTATTCTGGTACTGGTAGTGAGAAATTGAAGTCCATATTTACTCTTTTGCATTGAGGATGTCTCATACCAAGTTGCGCTTTTATCCCAAACTAGTCAGTGGGATTTTATAACATAAATATGACAAATAACCTGAAAACTCTATGAATACTCTAACGGCGGTACAGCAGTAGCTAACCCACTCCCCACCCTCCGGATGCGGCTAAACGAAAAATGTGCAGAAAATTATTATGCTTTACTTACTTTCCACTGAGTTGTTGGTTCGTGACGACATTGGCCTTGCCCATGTGTTCCAGGCGATGAACTGTCCAAGAGCTGGATACTGCACAACCAGGGCTCTTTTTTGTACACATGAAACCATTAGGACGAAAAATGGTGCAATCATTTGCCCTTTTCAAGGATTGTATTTTAGGCGAAACATGTTGGTTATCATGTCCGCTCGTTGGGCTATATACAACGTTCGGCACAAATTATACCACATGGCAAGACTAGAAGAGATAAATATTATTGCCCACAATGGTGCCAATTCATGTTATAATTGAGCAACACCGAATGCGCGTGAAGCGCGGGGAATTTAGTTTTGGGTTACCATGTCTGATCCTTGGGTTATTCACAGAATATTCGGCACATGTGACATCACATGGCCAGCTTCGAAAATTAGTCGGCACGCAAAAAAATGGGTTTATCATATTTTGTGGTTTGGGTCATAACGGCACATAAGCCTACATAATAAATGACGCCATAAGACAAGAAGAAGCAAGCACAAATGCGGGCGAAGCGAGCAATTTTTTTGGCGACTTCATGTCCGATCTTTGGTATGAACGGCCCATTCTGAACAAATAACACCACATGAAAATACAAGCAAAGAACTAACACGATTGCCCCCCTCCCCCTTTGAAAATTTGGCTTTTGAAAGGAGGCTTTAGATGCAAAATGATGCTATTATTTCAACCTCTTTGAGTAATTATTTCGAAGTAAATTTTCAGGAAAACAAGGCGCAACTGTTAGTGATTGCTGTCCTGGGGGAGGGGTCTAAAGGGGAGGGGAAACTTGGATATTCTTCTTTTGAAAGGAGGCTTAGATGCAAAATGGTGCTATCATTTCGACCAGTTTGAGTATTTATTTGGAAGTAGATTTTCATAAAAACAAACTTATTCCTCAGAGGACAGGTGGACAAACGGTTGAGTTGCACTCGGAGCCCTCGACGGCCCAGTCACTTCAGTTTCGGGCCCTTCGACAATTATGGTGGTCTTGGAATGCACACATTTGCCAAATGTTTTTTTTTTAACAATTTGAGACTAAAATCGATTATTGTAGTGGATTTAGGGAGGCTCGAAAAATATCAATCCGGAGGGGTATATTGATGATTTTTTATATTTTTCCCGCTAATAGACGTTTTAGATCACAAACATAACCAAGGGGGTCCGATTATTTTATTATTTTGCATAGATGGGGTGGGTGGGCCCTTTGGCAGGGAGGCCGGCCTATTGATCCAGCCCCCCAAAAGTTCATCAACTTAACCTTTTTGGGTATGAGTGTGTGAAAAAGGGTGCGAAGAGGTCAAGGGTCACCATAACCTGCTATTTAGACAGCTATCCCATTCGCTCCCAGTCCAACACGAGCGACGGAAGCACGAGGCATAAAAATTACAATGGGGGAGAATAATTAATATATACTTACGCATACTGCTGCCGCACGGTCAGTAGAGGAAGAAATCCCAAAGCCATGAACTTTCGTACGCAGGCTTTCAGTCTCACATTGGCCTGGTAAGGAGCAGCCAGTCCCAGCTCCTGAACCTTCCTGTACAACGAGGAGCAGAAGTGGAAGTAGCATCCACTGGATCGTGCTTGTGGTAGCTCCGCTCTAACTGCTTGCACCAGGCCCGCCTCGAAGTCGGTGATGACATTCTGGCATTCCCACTGCTGGCCGGTCTCAGCAACGATCTCCCGCTTGAGGGCTCTAAGGATGTCCATGTACTGCAGTCGTGTCTTGCCCGTGGAGAGACACATGGCCAACGGGATTATCCAGTCGTTGAACTGAATCAATGAATACCTCTTCGCACGTCCGCAGAACTCGAAGTTGTCTTGGTGTGGCAAAGACGGCAACGCCAGCGATATTGTTCAGATGTATTAACATCCGCTGGCCCCTCCAATTTTCGGCCCAGATGCCTTCTATCTGAACGTCGTCAATTGTTCTTGGAACACCTGGCCAGAAGCTGTTCCTATGGCGCTGCAAACGCGTTTCCACCTCTGCAAATCGTGGGATGTTGTCCCGGTTGTTCTCGCGGAGGAGGACCTCGTTGTACGCCCTCCGAATGGGCATGGATGGGTCGTTTGTGATGGTCTCAAGCACCCGTTGCGTAAAGAGAGTCCTAGCGATAAGATCGTCATCGCGTTCGTGGCTATGTTGTGGGAATCGTTCTCCTTGTATTCTCACGCGCGCATTGATGTTGTTTAAGTCGACGTGATCCGTGTGTATAGGGGCTCTACATTCCATGTGGGCACAGCGCCAGTAGATCTTGTTGTTGGCTGTCTTATTTTTCTGATATCGATACCCGTCATTAACAAGGATTTTTCCCCCTCTTTTCAAACCTTCCATAAGAATAGGCCGGATATGGCCCCGTTGTGCGGCCATGATTATCAGATGATTATCACGCTACGACTGGTGATACCTAACTTTTTCTTGCGCGACTATACGGTAGGGTTACGTGTTCTTTCAATAATGTGTGTTTTGTGTATGTATCTTTCACAGTGTATAGATCAACAGTATATGTACTGTATAATCATGACTTCTGATTGGTCCAGAGTGAAAATGACAGGTCAATATCACTCCCAACCAATCAGATTCGGATATTTGGCCCAGGGCACGTCAGCCACAACATGAAAGGTTTGGTGTGCGCGTGCCGACTTGTCAACTGTATTGTATGTTCGATTCCCACGATAAATTTAAAACACGTAGGCCTATACAATAACAACAAGGTGATCACCGCTTCCCGTTTTTTGGAAATTCCCCGGAAATTGGAGTATGAAGACATGAAACAACTAAGGAGCGGCGGCGCACCATAGACTTAAAGGCAGATATAGGGCGTGTGTTATCATATCACAATCACTTCACGATAATAACAATACGATAGTATACAATTGATAAATGTTTATAGTGCGAATGTGCGATAGTGCAAATATTTTCATGAGTTGAAAGTTTGAAAAATTCTATTCAACGAGACGTAGCTGAGTTGAATAGAATTGTTCAAACTTTCAACAAATGAAATATTTATACTATCGCACGAATGGAAAACATTCATTATTTGTTTCATATAATACATAGGCATAGATTAAGCGTAAAATTGCCGACATGAGTACAAAACACACAATGCGCACATCATTAGAGAATCCGCCCATTGAAACGACGGACATAGCTAATGACCCTGCTACGCTGTTTCTGTGGCATTCATGTGGTTACTGTTACACCCTGAGGAATTTTATTAGCAATATTAAATTAATGGATAATTAGATTCTGCCATATTCTTCATCGAATTGGATTTATTGGTCACTAGTAGATACAAAAAGACGTTTTAATGGTTAATTTCTGTCCATGTTTCGCAAAAACAGCTCAAATTAAATTAATTTTCGCCAAGTAGTTCATTTCTGACCAAACTTAACCACTTTCTGGTCGCTGCTGCAAGTTTCTCATTCAAAAATTTACTTCCACTACACTCAAAACCTGTTCAAGGTCAAATATTCAGGTTGCCGCAGTGCTGCTACAAAACTTAACTTTTGCGGTTATTTTTACGACTGCGAACTGGACGATCGTCCAATTGACTTGTCTGTTGTTTCAATAGGCTGAGCCTGATTCTCGGGTGTCTGTAAAACTAAGACCCCTAAAACTAAGACCCTAAAACTAAGACCCCCTAAAACTGTAAAACTAAGACCCCTAAAACTAAGACCCCCTAAAACTGTAAAACTAAGACCCCTAAAACTAAGACCCCTAAAACTAAGACCCCTAAAACTAAGACCCCTAAAACTAAGATCCCTAAAACTAAGATCCCTAAAACTAAGACCCCTAAAACTAAGACCCGTAAAACTAAGACCCTAAAACTAAGAACCCTAAAACTAAGACCCTAAAACTAAGACCCCTAAAACTAAGACCCCGAAAATATGTGGAGGAGAGTGCCTTGATAGTGACGTTACGAATTTGGTCAAAATGTCCCCTTCCTTCACTTACCCTTCTACCTGTCGCCAGGGCCGTCTTGAGAATATTTGAGGCCCCCTGGCAAAGCAATGTACTGGGGCCCCCCTCCCGCCCTATGGGCGATGGCTGGTCTAAGCCTTGGTGTTTTCAGGAAAGTGGAACTCGATATTTATCGACCAGTGTCACGGGGGAGGGGTAAAAGGGGAAGGGTGTCTTCTTCTCCCCTCCCCATTGACGCAATCTAGTGATATATTTTTCACCTCTTTTCACTTATTATACAAATGCAATTTTGGGCCTCCTATTTCGTGGTACCACGAAATAGGGTGCCCAACACTGCATGTGCACGTAGGCTACACATGCCGCTTTTACAGGTACGGTCCAGCAGCAATAGATCTAGGCCCCTATAACATTACCACACTCTAAACAATTCACTTTTGAACCGGATCGGTTCAATCGGGCACTCATCCGGAATATCGGGCTCCCATACTGCCATAAATACCGGCTTAAAATGAAAATATATAAAAAAGAAAACAATAGAGATACTGCAGTGTGCGCGAAACATTCAGTTTCTATTAGGCATTTTTTTTAATTGCCTACGTTATAATAATGAAATATTGAATTCCGATAATTGCTAGTATTTCAATGATTTACCTTTTAATTTTCGCAAATCATTTCTTATTACCAAATGCAACTGAAGAAAAAACAACGTATAATGTATGTGTATGATGTATAATCGAGAATTCACAACTTTTTTCACAATAATTTGGTTTGGAACCGTAATGCATTTCGTTCCCCTCCCCCAATATAAAATGTTTAAATCTATTCACATGTGCTCATCCGAGGTGTGTTTTCACTGTTGCGTTATCAAAATGTTTTGCATGCTTTGTGCGCAAACCGCGTTGCCTTGTTGTATAGACAGAAAAACGAAAATATGACATAGCCATCCGGACACTATGTTCATTTGTCTGTCTGTAACATCATTTTTATCATTTTAGTTATTGAATTGGTATTTTATGTGGACATTTTCAAAACTTCAAACAATTTCGGCGCACTGCACGAGAGTTTTTTCTTGGTGTAACAACGTTATTCTTTGCGATGCGTCATAGTTCGTATCTATATCAACTTACAATTTTACATGGGCAGGTGGGTGAGGTGGCATCCGCTTCCGTCAAGTAAAACTTGTTGTCTGGTAAAAAGTTATAAAACATATGAAATACAATCATGAAAAAGATTATGCCAATTTTTTTGGCAACTATAGGCCTACTTCATCTGGTGTAGGCCAACACCTTGTTTATAAAAAAAATTATCTTTTGTTACATATTTTAGGAAAAACGGTTAAAAAGGTCCTACTTTACACGGAGGGTGTTCAGGCGCGGATCGGGGGTGGGGATCTCATAGGCGCGACCCACCTAAAAACGACGAACAATGTAAAAATACCGGTATAGTTCTCGGTGTATTGTCAGATGTCAGGAAATCGCATCTAACCGTTGTTATATTTAAGAACAAATTATGGGGAAAGACCCCCCCCAGACCCGCAGTCGGGCTTCGCGCCTTCTGTGCTCCCATGATCAAGCTTTGTCCCCACAAACTTACCCCCTCTTAAATCCTGAATCCGTGCCTGGTGTTTATGTTATCATGCAGTACCGGTAACGAACATATCGAAATAAAGGGTACGCTGTACGAACCCCCCAAATCAGCCCGCATCTCGTTATCAGTAAATTACCGTACATAATTCAATTTACTTTTACTTTAATTACTATACTACTTTCTATTAAATGGCTAATGGAAGGGGGCGTGCGATGTGTAAACTTATATCTTCTTCCCGACTCCGCAATATATTTTTAGGTGCCCCACTGGTGAAGGGCCTGTCCAGATAATGTACCTTGCCCAAGGACACAACGTGATAATTGACTTAAACCTTAGGAATTGACCTTGGATTATTAAAAAACATATTTTCTATCACTCTCATGTATGTGGGAAGAAATGGTTTATCTCAAAGAAAGCTAACCTCCTGTGTAATATCCGTAGGCATAGATGATCCTCCCAACACACCAGGCAACTCCAGCGACGCTGGAGATAATCTGGTGGTAGAAAAAAAAGAAAAGTAAAAATGTGTTTTCACTATTTACCCAGGTATCTAATCATCAATCCTAACATTTATAAAATATAGGCTGAACTGTGTAAACGTAGATTGCAAAACAAAGACAAGAGTACAACTCATTGCGTATGTTACAAACAAAATGCCAAAATTCAATGAGGTCCCGATTCCTGTGCGGAAAATCCTTCTGACCAGAGGTGGTTCAGATAAGTACAATGAAGTCTCAGTTATCTGAACCAGTTGGGGCCAGTGGTGATTCAGATAAGTACAATAAAATGTCAGTTAACTGAACCAGTTAAGACCACCAGAGGTGGTTCATATGAGTAAAGTAAAGCCTCAGTTATCTGAATCAGATGGGGCCAGAGATGATTCAGTACAGTAAAACGTCAGTTAACTGAACCAGTTGGGACCAGCAGTAGTTCATATAAGTACCGTAAAACAGTTACCTGAACTAGTTTGGATCAGAGGTATGTCAAATAAGTACAGTAAAGCAAGTTTGTTCGAACAAGTTGGCTCCAGAGGAGGTTAAGAGAAGAAGTACAGTAAACCTCAGTTATCTGAACCAGTTGGGACCAGAGGTGGTTCAGATAAGTAGAGTGAAGCCTCAGTTATCTGAACCAGTAGGGACAATGCCAGCAGTGGTTCCTATAAGTACAGTAAAACAGTTACCTGTAGTTTGGATCAGAGGTATGTCAAATAAGTACAGCAAAACAAGTTTATTCGAACAAGATGGGACCAGAGGTGGTTATGAGAAGTACAGTAAACCTCAGTTATCTGAACCAGTAGGGACCAGAGGGACTTTTACAGTGAGAACTGTGAGAAGTAAGGAAGTGCTCTGCTCCCACTCAAGTAGCTTTGACATACCGGATGCTGCAGTCCACCAAGGAGCAGGAAGATTATAAAGAAAGGTAGACTCTCCAATCTAAAGGAAGAAAAAAAACATAGTTGATGATGGCTGAATTAAGGGGTCAAAATAATGTAGCAGTAGATTAGTAGTCTACATACTAATATCAGCTGTGGCTACTAGCATTGAAAAGCAAGAAGTTTGGTTGAATCCCTCGAACTGAATATTAGGAAAACTGAATATTAGGAAAACCGAACCTGATTTTTTTAGATTTAAAGTTATAACAGAGCAACGAATCAGCCATGTTTTTCAGCTATGGCCAATTGTCAGCTTCAGGCCAACCATTTCCACCCACCTTCCCCAACTTTTTCCTGTTCTCACAATAGTAATTTTGGAAATATCTATAAATATGTTGGCAATATCTCCTATGAACCCCCCCCCCTGAACCCATGCTTAAATTGATGTGAAGCCCATGCTCACGTAATGGCCACAATAATGTATGTACTGTAGGTAATTTAAAACAT
>JAODAF010145892.1:0-10306 GCA_027574765.1 Molpadia intermedia | reverse complement strand
ATATCTGCTTCTGAAACTGTAATGCATTCTCTGCAATAATGTGTGTGGTGCGTGACTGCGTGTACACTGTGTGCTGAATACAATCTTTGTACAATGTGGCCAATGTGGATTTTGATCATCACACTTTCATATAGATAGATGCAAAAGAAAATATTTCTATTTAAAGATCAAGATATGTACAGTTGATATACTGTATAACAAGTTTTGAAATCAGTGAAAGAATTACTTTCTAATCGGGATTAATCCTCCCTGTACAAAGCAGTTTCAAGAGTGCTAAACTGGCTGGCCATAAATCTTGAAATAGCATGGCCCAACATGGCCTCTGTGGATGATGTCATAACAAATGCCAGAAATTTTTCATCAGCCAGCTTAAGAAACTGGGCTATTACTTATTAAGTTTTGAGCTGAACATGAGCCTGTAAAGATATGTTTGGTGTTGACAGGGAGGTCTATAACCCCAGCCAATGTACAATCTGGTGTAAACTCTTTTATATCAAACAGGTTACCAAGGTTTTGCCTGTACCGATGACTCCAAGGCCTGGTCCAGAAGTTACTATCTTGTACGGGTTCTGCTTTTGACTCTTAGTAACATTGTGTTCCTCGTAGCAACCATCTTAGCCATCTACAGATTTCATTTTGCCGAATCCGTCTCATTTTTATCAACGACTATATTTTCAACAGTAAGTAAAAGATTCCCCCCTTTTTTTTGACAGTTATACATTAAAATACAGAAACTGACTCAGGACACATAAAGCATGTTTGGGTCTCCACAATCGGTCTAGTCAGCCATTAAATATGTCTGAAACTTATTTTACAGTTTGTTTTGTTGATACAGAGTTTAGAAATGCAAGCCAGAAGTTTTATATGGTAGGTTCACGTAAGTGCGATCATGCCTATAAAGTTTGATCACTCTGTAGACAATGACAATATCACCATGACTACACCCTAAAAGTACCTATTTCACAAGCTTTATCAAACTCACAGACCTTCAATCGCACTCCTTTTTTCCTCTAAAATATACTCAGGAGATTATTTTTCATGATATTTATGACGATCTTTAAAATCTCAAACATTACAGTACAGTTGTTAAACTACCACCAGAGAACTACAGTATTTACTGCTCCTCCAAAATCTTACAAAACTTATTTTTTTAGTGTTTTTGCATAAAATACTGATCCAAACATTTTGGGATCACAAATTTCTTGTATATCCACTATTAGCTAGTTGCGTAACTGCTGAATGTCTAGCTGATATTGATAGGTTACACTGGTCCGCTAGCCAAATGCTAGGAAAAACGAACGTAATATTATAGTTAGGCTAACATACAGAAAGAAGAGTAGTAGATTGCGTCATTGGCAAATTGCGAAGCAGAAATATTTCCCAAAACTTCAAAAATCTTGCAGATAAGGGTTAATGCATATAGGATTGCCAGATTTTAGCAAAATACCAGTATGAAACAAAATGCAGACTACTAATACAAGATGAAATCACAAGAAGTGAATCTGAAAGATTGTTTTTAGGTAAAGCTTGGGGCAGTAAGCTACGATGCTTCTCACATGTTATCATATTCTATAAACATGCAATGAACATCAAAAGTGTTTGGCTATATTTTTCCAATTTATAGTCTGTGGCCGTATATTGAGCGCTTCATGTGTGGCTAGCACATGAATTGGGCTTAATGTTAATAGGCTCAATTCTCGTTAAGATTCCACAACACTTATTATCAGCTATAGTTACAGAATATCATAATGTTTTACAATATATTTGTAAGTTACAATCTGTACAGCAATTTACAAAAACACCATAGGTTCCCCATACTGAGTATCCAAAACCAATGCCAAATTACACCAAAACCTTGTAAATCAGTTTAACTCAATAATGCCAACTTGGATTAATCTCGTACATGGTGTATAGGTTGATTACAAATAACCCTGTCATGTGGGGTAAAGGTCATATGAAGTCAACAGGTCAAATTACAATAATCTTGTAATCAGACTAACTCAATAATGCCAATTTGGATTAATACATGTATCATAGTTTGTGTGTAGGTTGTTTATATTGAATTCAATAATCCTTCATGTGATTGGTACAAAATTCATTTGAGGTCAACAGGTAAAAATTAATATTGTCAACCTGGATTAACCTGACTGTAGGTGTGTGTGTCTTGTTTATATTAAACACAATAATCCTTTGTTTTTGATAGAGGTCAAAAGTCATTTGAGGTCAAGAGAGGCCAAATTGCAAAAGCTTTGTTAGGTTAGCTTATCCTACTTGGATTATTTAACCTCTTAAATCGATTACAAAAACCCTTTTGAGTTTAGAAATGGTGAAAAGTCATTTTCAAATTACATAGCCTTGTAACTATGCCAACAATTTTAGTTAAAAGGCTTAATAATAAACAACATTGTAATCAACCCAATGATATGTATAAGTTATTTGGTTCTTGCTGTAAGCAATGGAACATATGCATTAAACTTGGCATGTGTATGTGTGTGATGCTTTGTCTTGTATACATTATAACTCACAAAGGGGATGACAGGTATTTGTCATACTTAGTGGGTGGATGCACCATAATGAGAACATGTACCATATTGATTAGGGTGCTCATGTTATGAATATTAATGAGGTTATAGGGTCAAAGGTCAAAATCTGCAACTGCCAATAACTTGGCAAATGAAGGTGACAATGTGTTCAAATGTGATACAAAGTTGTTGGTGGATGGTTGATGAATATCCTAATCTTGACCTCAGGGTCAAATAGGACATTAAGACAATAAAGCAAACCGATAGTACCCCCAGTACCCACTTGTTCGTATCAGTCAAACAAAGGAAAACCGAAGACATACATATCATTACAGTGTTCATGCGAACTCAAAATTGAAAGTAGTAGCCAGGAATTTCTAGCAGGCTGCTAGGGAGTTCATAGATCACATGATCAACAGCCTACGGACTATGCTATTTCTATGTTTCTGGCCGACCATCGTTCCTGCTTGTTACAGGAATGGCCGTAGGGGGCTGGGGGAGACCGCCCCCCCTGTTGGTCAGAAACCTGCCATAATCGGGCAGAAATGTTACCACAGTCGGGCAAAACGGAATGAACCCTCCCGTCTCGGCAATAATTCTTCTTGGATATTCTAGGGGCAAAACGGAACTTTTCAACCATTGAATGGATCGACAAACCCCCCCCCCCCACTGGGCAATCATTCGGTCCCATGAAAAGCACTTATCTGAAGTCGGGCAAAATTTCACTGCCCCCCTTGAACACAATGGTCCCCTACGGCCATGTTTACAGGAAGGGTTAAATCATATAGAAAGATAGAACTCTGTTACATCAACATATTCTTCAACTAGTTCACCTATTTCTCTCTAGCTATATCACGCCTGCGACTCAAGCAGGCTATGTGTCATGGATTATGACACCCTACAGTTCTGTGATTTCTACGCTTCATTCATGTCAGTGCTCTTGACCCTTATCGCCATGGCAAAGCTCAAACCACCGCTCAAATCAACTTTTCATATGATAGGTAAGTGTTTACATATCTTCTTGCAAAAAAGTATATTCGATATGAAAACCTCCTAGTTAACCCTTCAACTACCAAGCGGTCGTCATACGACCGCAGTCGTCACGGGCGACAGAGGCCGCTATTCCCGTAGGAGACCGACTAGTCCAGGGTTATGTAATAGTTTCTCGCTCGGGCAACCTGTGTACATGCTCAAAAAAGCCGGAAATTAGCACAGTGACGAACTCCGCGTTAACAAGTAAAGACGTGTTGCACTGTATATATAGCGCAGTACACGAAGGGTTAACCCTTACCCAACTAAAATATTTCTGTTGTGGTCCCTTTGCTATTATTCATTATGATTTAAAAGTCAGCAAAAATAAATGTGTAAATTGGTATATATAGGATCCTACACAAATGACATGACAAAAATAATAAATGACAATAAATAAATAAAAAAAACATGACAATAATCATATATATATAGACAGCGGGACACAGCTTACGATAAAAAGGTGTCATATTCGTGCATGAAAAAGTGTGAATGCCATGTGATCACATGTGTTTTGCATAAAAATGTGTGGTATTGCCCGACATTGGCAAAAATTTTGCTTGTTGCCCTGGGTACAGATGTTACCAGAGAAAAGTGCGAGTAACCCACAATCTGTTGAATTGACATATGCATATGCAAATGACTGACAACAGGTGAACATTGACGCACCAATGAGCAACCAACTGTATACGGTATGAGTTTGTATTGCTCAATGTATTGCGATTGCCCCGCAATGATCCACCCCTGTATCATTTAAATGATTGACATTTGTGTTGAAATGACTTGATCACCCATGGGTAATAGTGGCCGACAATCTAAGTAGAGTGACACACATAAGAGCCACTTGTAAGTTGTCAACCCATCTATGATTTACCATGCCATGGCCTGCTACCATTCCAGTTTGCTGCAGTACCCCTTGGTTTGGTCATACAGTTTCTCTCGGAAGAAAAATTCTTTGCACTTGTTTAGCCCTTCAAGTACCGCGGGAGCATATTTGCGCCCTCTAGCGAGCAAAATACCTCTTCACAGTTGCACAGAGACCTCCGTAAAATTCAGCCACATTGCAGAGGAATGCTATTGTTTGTGGTGGTCAAGAGCCTATGGATGCCCTGTCGGGCCATAAGTCCACGATACTGTGCAGTATATGAAGGATTAAAGATCTCTCATAACCCTTCAACAATGGAGTAGTCTATAGTTTCTACAGCTAGTACAACACTGGACCTACGGTCAGCTCGCAATCCTCAAATATTACGGCCAAATGTGGTATCTTTGCTGTTCATGAGATCATCGTGACCATGAAACACATCCTTGCCGGTTTGCGATAACTTTGGTGTAGCAGTTCAGTTAGAGCTCTGTGTGAAGACATGCCTTTGTCCATGACTAATAGCAATGCTTGTATTTAAAAGGTTAATATATAAAACCAACTATATATAAGGGAATATTCCATGTCATGTGATGAACCAATCACAATATCCTTTCCCTCTCATAACTATATGGTAACTTTATCTGGGTATAAGGTGAGAGTTCCAACAGACCAATGATGGGGAGAAGAAATACAAAAACAATGCATGTTCAGCACTTGCAGGCTTGCAACAAGTCCAGAAATTATCTGTGAATACAGATCTCAAATTCTAGATTTTGTGTAAAGTTCTCCATATGTAATCTAATGGGGGTCCTCCAAATATTTAGAAAGCTACATGTATTATTTACTTATCATCTGGATTCCTAACGGATCCTTACCACAATGTCACCTGTTTGCAATAAATAATATACATCCAAGCCTATAGGTATTGCATGTGACATCATCCTTTGTTTATATCACCATTTTGATGGGCAAACTTGTCCGGCAACGAAACATAACAGTACATGTATCTCATAGTTTAATTATTTAAGTTTTATATATTCCACATGCTACATTCGGATGAAATTTATAAACTATGTGTCTGCTTCACAATGCTGGAATATTGCTGTGCTGTAGTGGTTGTTAAAATAGGAGAAACAGAAACAAATAATTTGACTGTTTGAGCATGTGAAATACTTTGCGTGCATGTGTTCAAGCAAGTATGTAAACTTAATGCTGTGGGCTACTTAACGCCTGCCGGGCAAGTTGAACAATGTGATGTCACTGCAAACCTTGATCGATAGGAAAATATCCATTTAAAAAGCATTACATTACGTGGCAAACTCTGGGTTGAATTGTATGTAGAAATCAACAAATTAATTTTGCATTCTTCCTTTCAAATCTATTTTTCATTAATTTCAGGTGCCTTCTTGTTAGCATTTGCAGCCAAATATGACAGGTTTAGTCTTTGGGCTATCATGGTGCCTCTCTTTAGCGGACTAGCTGTTGTTCTAGTCTCATGGGTAAAGTTTTAACTCCTTTTTTTCCAAAACCTAAGACTCCTTATTACATTTGATCAAATCGTGATTATATTTATGTGTGTATGAGACAGCTTGCTTGTAAACATGATAATTAAATTACATTAAATTGACATTTTGAATCAATGTCATACTTGAAACTGGTTAGCTCAGTGGTTAGAGCATCTGCTTTCCACCCAATCTCTGCTGATTCCTTGCCGAGTCATACCAAAGACTTAAATCTGGTGACGTCTCGCTCAGTTGCTCAGCATAAAGAGATTGGAACATGGGTAATATTAGATGGTGATGCGCCATGTTTTGACAGCCTTGTATGCATAATCCCCAGGGGCATGAGAACAATTTTTGGAATGACCCATTTATATATGTGAAAGGATATTTGTAAAGCATCTTAGAGACTATTTTCGGACAGTGTTAATTAATAATAATAAATTTTTATAGCACCAAATACAACTTCAAGGGGCAACGATCCAAGGTGCTTTACAACACGAGTATAACAAAATTTACATAGTACTGTACTGGGATAAGCCTGAGTAAAAAGATTAAGTTGATACTTAAAAAGGTGATGGTGGCGCTGTTTTTACTATTTAGGGGGAAGCGAGTTCCATAGACAGAGCGTTGCCCTTACGCCTAGAAATGGGCGGATGGGATTGTATGTAATTGCTTATTAGAACTATGTAGCTGTCTAGAAGCTTGGTAGTGTTGCAAGCGCTGACAAATACATGTATATGGTGGCAATCAGTAGAAAGGGTTCTATAAGTAATCAAAAGAAGTTTGAAAATTATCCTCTGAAGCCAGTGAAGTTGGTACATTATTGGGCTAATATTGGAGTGCCTACATGTATGTGAGTCTGTTGATAATGAATTAATGAAATCATCATGTAATATAATTATACAGTAATATTGTATCTGTATGCATGGTAATCTTTACACCTGGTAGTCTGTATAGTTGATGGTAGGTACATGGTAATTAATATATCAAGCTGTTTAATAAAATATAAAGTTGGTTGTGTTTTTAGTTTGCTTCAGTTAATAGCTTGTAAACTTACCCATGACCTGATAATGTAGTTTTCAGTTGCAGTGCGCACCTTACGATCTTATAAAAAGCTATAATGTAGTTTTAAAAATGATAGTGTATTGCCACTGAGCAGTGGCATGCTGGATGTTTATGTCTGTGATTTTCATGGATTTTTAAACTGAATCTCGAAATGATCAATATCTCTAAGAGATATAGCTGTAGCCTCCTTTACCAGTTTCTGGATGCAATCAAAGTTTCTAAATGTGAGAAACATATAATACATTCAAATATACAGCTATGGCAGAAATCACTACTTCTTTGGCATTGAAAATCATTGAATTTCTTTCATTTTCAGGGATATAAGATGTACCAGAGAAGAGAGCTCTACCCTTCTAAGAAGCGATGGCTTTTGTTTATAATTCCCGGGACATTTTTTGCAATACTAGGGCTCATATTCACATCAGCCTTAGAAACAGAAGAGAACTACTTTGTTACGCATAGTCTGTGGCATATTTGTATAGGAATCAGCGTCCTCTTTCTACTCCCTCCGCGAAAATCACCAGAGAAAGCAGTTGACGATGATTCAGATAGAGAGCTTCTAGATGTTAGTATGCCACGGACAGAACCTGAAGCAATGGAGCCATACTCTTTCATGTCTGGGGAGTAGGGATACTCACATTAGACAAGCTATCTTATCCATATCTTACAATATTTCTTTCACCTATATTACTTATAGATATTATCTTTAACCTTTCACTAATATTACAAAATACCAACATTCTTTCAAAATTGTTGTTGAAGTCTGCTGTCACGATATTGGATATACAATTTTTATTATCGAAACACATAATATTACGATATGTCAGCATATTGTGGTATGGGTTAATCAACAATTCAGACCCGGGCTGATGATATATGGCTGTCAAATATTGAAAAAAGCATATTGATTATCCCTGAATGATGCAAAATATTGTCATAAATCTGCAGGATAAGAACTTTTCTTGCTATATTCATTGTGATCTTAAACGGTTGTCATAATAATGAAAAAGGTATATTCATTATCATAATGCAAAATATCACCAAGTGATAATATTACAAGATTTCAACAATGTTTGTTAAAAGCTCGTAGCTAGCATGGAGGCCTGGAAATTCGAACATTTAAGGATTGTATTTGCTCTAATCTCTCAAGCTCATCTGAAAGCCATTAAATTCATGACATATTTTAAGATTGGCAAGAAAATTGATGTGCCAAAATTTCATTGATTTTGGTTGTAGTTTGCAGTAAATATGGCTTTTATAAACGATATGATCTTCCATGACCTGTAAATTTGAACACTTAACATTCGGGTGCATAAAAAATGTCTTAAAATATATGCTTCCCTAAATAACTAGCAGTAACTTCTTTTGAAAATTGTTTTCAACAAAATAAGTGACCAGTAGAAATCTTGAACAAGCTACACAGGTGAAATTTCAAATTATGCAACATTATCAGCATGAATGTGCAGCAAATTACCTTGAATTCTTATTTAATTCTGAAGCCAAATGCACTTGTTTATTGGAATAAATAATGTTTTGAATCAGTTGTGGTGATCAAACTTCAATGCCTGTTCGAACTTCCAGGGACACATACTAAATTTTTCATTGGTTTAGAAATAAGAATGACAAAATATACTTGTTATAGAAGCTTTAATTTTATATTGTGCATAAAACATAATCGCGATTATTCCAATATTGTGACAGCCCACCGATGTTGATCACAAGCAATAGCAATGTTGAAAATTAGTAATTCTAACAACAAACAACCAGAGATTCTGTAACAAAGGGTGTGATTCTAAAATATTTTTGTCATCTTTTGTCAGACTATATAAGGGAATTTTTACCTACAAATTATCAACAACAAACAATGCAAGCAAAATATCAGCATATCTTCTTGTGTAAGGTTTAAAGAACATTGTTTTTGCTATCAAAGTGCAACAAATAGAGCAAATGAGAGGGCTATCGATATAGGTTTGTAAATATTGGTTTATGTGCAATTCAAAGAAGAAAGTGATGAATGAGTCTAGCCCATCAAACTTCAACAGGTCACTTGCACCTACTGTAGTCTGCAGTAAAAATAATTGCATCCCAGACTAGGGGTGGGGGAGCCCATTTTCAAGTGGGGGTATTAACATTTAAGTTTGTCAAAATTTATACTGATATAGATTGGTCTATAGTTTGCACATACATTTGAGTCATGCTTTGCCAAGTAGTGGGGTATGGCTGTAGCCCCTATCTCCAGTCCATGGGTATCCATGCAACTATCAAACATATTAGCTGCATCAAAACTTGCTGCAGGTAGATCAAACATAATATTAGAAATATTACCCAGATCAAAAATAATATATATAACATAAAATATATTGTGTGAACTGCATGGGCTAAAATATTTTAAGAATTTCTTGTTGTTGTTATTGTTATTGATAATGTCTTGACTGAGTACATGCATGGTTTGTTTAGATTTCAGTATGAAATTTACTGTGAACACAGACCTCCCTATGTTATCGTTCTTGAGATGTGTTCTTGAGATGTGTCTGAAAAGGCTGACTATAAAGTTTACCACACATGTACTATAACACTAGGCTTATGGCGAAACATGCATATACATGTAGTGCAGGCTTTCACAACTACTACACTTGTATAGTAGCCAAAAAAGTTCTTCTAATTTTTTTTACAAAGAATCTATAGTTTCTAGAGTAGATACTAGAATTCTAGCTTAGAATGAAATGAAATCGTAGCGGACCTATTATTCATTCTCAAGCTGGAGTGTATTTTATCTCAAGTTGTAAATCCCTGTGATGTAAGTCTTACATCTTAAATATTGGTGCCCTCTTCAGCTAATAAAAAATAAAAATTGTTGTACATATGTACTTAAGTCTTAAAAAATTGAAATGATAGCACCATTTTGCATCTAAGCCCGATTACATAGGCAAAATGTTTTCAAGTTTACGGGAGGGGACACCCCCTCTCATTAGACCCCTCCCCCAGGATTGATGTTCACCAGATTGGATGGTGACACTTATAGTACTTTTATTTAGTAAAGTGGCACTTCACCAAATATGGTTGAGAATGCCTGTTCTACAGTATAAGCCATTTTTAGTAAAACTGCCAAGCTCTGCAACTTGGCAGTTGTGTGATCACAATGAGATCAAATTTCTTATCACCCACCCATGTACTGTATGTCACCTTCTACCGATACCACCAAATTATGTACTGTACATGTAGGTCATTATTAGTAAACTGCTTTTTGCTCTGACCAAAGCTTATGAAAATTAAGAAAATCTAATATCTTATCCCACCCATGTACTAGCACCTCTAAATACCAT
>JAODAF010145781.1:0-10307 GCA_027574765.1 Molpadia intermedia | reverse complement strand
ATATATAAGTAACGCATCATTTAAATTGTAATATTCCTCTAAGCAAGGAACCATAGTGCCCTTGGGCTCTTGTTGAAAATATAGTATCACATTTTGTTGCCCTGACCCCATGGAATGACCCACTTACATGAGGATGATCATTTACGAGATGGTAATAGCTTCACTGAATGTAGTCATGAGTGATACATAAATCATGAGTAATTTAATTATTGCACATTACTAATCTGCCTTGTTGATTGTTGTTTATAATAACCAATCTGATTTCTAATTGTGTTGATGTGGTATTCGCCAAAAACAGTGGTTAAAAAAGAACCTTGGTTCATAACCAACATTTTTGAATTTGAATGTTAAATAACATTATGCAGTTACCCTATCAGGGACTGAATATAGGCTAAAAGGGACACAGAAGAACTTGACACTGTTGTTACAGTGGTCAAAATAAAGGGCAGTGTAGGACTTTAACGATTGTCTGAGATGACTAGAATTTCTTCTGGACAACCAAAAATTGAGCAATCTTTGTGTTCGGGGTTGCATTATATGAATGTTTATGTTTATTTTCGATAAGACACCATACTTATCTAAAAGGCACCAGGTCTGGTGTTAAGTATCTATTTCAAGATTTGACTTACATGTACCCCCTATGACAACAAAACATATATTAGATTCCAAAATATGATGTATTTGATTATAAAAGAAACTGAATTCCAAAACAAGGCGTCCACAATAGGTATTTTAAAATTTAGGTCAATTGAAGAAGAAAATTTGACTGTCAAGTATGCAGTGACCATTCAGGGACCAAATTAAGGCTAAAATAGAAAAATGATTATTGATGTTGTTGCCATTGGACCTACCTGGGTTAGCTATTTCATGGCTATGTCACCTGTGAGCTTGCTTGCATCTTGCTTTTTTTACATGACATGCTCATTTCACTCAAATATTTTAAGAACCAAACTAGCTCAATTATACATCCAACTTCATGTTTTTAAAATGGTTACGTATATATGTATCCAAAACTGCTGATGTCAGATTAACTGTTTGAAAGATGGAACTTTAAAATGGGGAATTTCCAGTTTCTAATATTTCTTGGTAGGATCTCATTTCTTTATTGAGGGGTGATATCACTATTTCAGGGATTAACACATCCATCTGTGATGAATAGCATGAAAATTAATCTGCATTGTGCTGTGTTTGTATCCATGTATGACCTTTGACCCATTTCATTTCCTTTACAGGATTTCATGTTCTTTGAGCGTTCTGGTAACCAGAAGGATCAAAACAAATCTGGATTTTATTGATCAACACCTGTTTTCACAATATTTCATTTTCCACTTTTTTTTACTGTAATTTTATCTTCTTTTTTCAAATGCTTTTTTGTTTGTATTATACCAATTGTATTTCCATATTGCTTTCCGTAGGTGTTGTTATAATATCAGCCATTTATGCTATTGTCAGTGATTCTAAAATGTTAACTTCTGGAATAATGTAGTCACATTTAAATAATGTTATATGTTAGTTCTTATATAACTCTGTAGCACAAAATAATCACATAGTACAGTCTCAAGGCATTTTATGAATATCGTTCTCTCAATCTCACCATTCTGAAAATCGCTCAAAATCTCAAGACCCTATGTAACACAAGCTACCACAAACAAGCCTCAAGGTTAAACTAAAAAATATTATCCGCCTCATTCCCAAGTGCTGAATGTCCATTTTCAAAGTCTGCAATGGATTTGGTCCAAGATGTAATCCTAAGAGTGCCTACCAGTACATGTATGCTTTCACCAATAACACAATGCCATATCAGTCAGTATTGGTTTCCATTCCTGATCATAGTTAAGTCATTTCATTTTCAACTGTGGGGTAGATCTGTGGGGCAGGGGAGTCATAAACCCCCCCCCCCCCCACCCCCACCCACTAATAAAAAATGTGCAAAGAATTTCAAAAACATTTGCTCTGAGACCCCATCAGTTGGATCTTGTTTACTGATATTTAAAAACATGTTACTTCAGCCTTATAGCCCTAAACATTGTGACCACAAGGGTGGTCCATATATTAACATTGTCTGGATAAAAGAACAAAACAGACAAATCTGGGGAGCTGTTTGACTACTGTCACCCTAGCTCTACATCCCTAATCAAGCAGGCCAATGTGGTAGTCCTTTATTCACAGTTGACTAAAGGATAGCGCCCCCCCCCCCCCCCCACCTTAAAGTATCTTGGATCCCCATCTTCTTATACACCACCCAAATAGTCAGTTTTAATATGTCGTATATAGAAATGGTGTATGTAGATTAAATGTATCAGGTTAAAATGGATGAGGCTTTCAACAATAATATTAAATTATTTGGGTGTAGTTTATGCAAATAAGAATAGGAGGCTATGAAAGAATATTAAATAGTTGGGTGTGGTTTATACAATTAAACTGAATGAGGCTTTGAACAATAATATTTAAATATTTGTTGGGTGTAGTTTAGGCAAATAAAAACTGTCAAAATAATGATAGCAAGTACCTGATATTGTAACAACAATTCTCTCCGTAATCATGTTTGTCAGTTTATTTGTTAGCAACAAAGTAAAATAATTTGTAAGGTATATAAATCTTTTAGATCCAGCTTGAAAAAAGAAAAAATGTTGCTTACTGTAGTTGCTTAGAAATATTGGTGAAAATGCTTGCCTTTTTTCCTTCACAACTTAGAAGCTTTTGGTCTGGTTCAGATAACATGTTTTATATTTACAGTTATTGTAACTGTTACCACCTCTGGTCTTACCTGGTTCAGATATCTGACGTTTTACTCTTTATCTGAACCACCTCTGGTTCCAACTGGTTCAGATAACTGGAAGTTTACTGTACTTTTATGTGAGCCACCTCTGGTTCCAACTGGTTCAGATAACTGACAGTTTACTGTGCTTTTATCTGAACCACCTCTGGTTTCAACTGGTTCAGATAACTGACAGTTTACTGTGCTTTTATCTGAATCACCTCTGGTTCCAACTGGTTCAGATAACTGGCAGTTTACTGTACTTTTATCTGAACCACCTCTGATTCCAATTGGTTCAGACAACTGGCAGTTTACTGTACTTTTATCTGAACCATCTCTGGTTCCAACTGGTTCAGATAACTGACAGTTTACTGTACCTTTATAATTTAACCATTATTGTCATAGCATTACAAAATGACTTTTGTTCCTGTTATATGACATATTTAGGATCATAGACAAAATAGGAATACTAAATTTTGGTAAAAGTATATTGTAAACTGAAATGAACTGTACATAAGTGTGATGAACAGAGATTTAAGGAATTACATGAATAATGCAAAAATTACAACCAAAAATGGTCAATGGCTGTATGATTACAGCCATTCAATTGTTCATTTCACTATTGGTTGAGTTTCGGTTCATTTCATCTCTACATATATATATATAATTTGGTGGATGTTACGTTAATTTAAATTTAAGTTTATGATTTTCACCTCCTTGTTTAATCCCATTGCTGGAATGATGTCTGTTTTATCTTGTCTGTCCATTTCAGATTTCACTAAAGATTGTTGTAATTAACACTACCATCTTTAAGAAATGTTTTCTTATCAATTTATGTATTTTAATCCATTTCCATTTGTAACAAAGATGTTATCTTATGAGTCTCATCTTAACATCATAACACCATTGAACATAATTATTGCAAAGGCAGTCCTGAAGTTTTAAAAACCCATGGTCATTGAGTTAATTTTTAAGAGTGACAAGTAATTTGTAGAATACCCCAAAGTGGTGGTGCATCCTGATCCCGAACCAAACACCCATGTAAGGACACATTTTGTGATAAATTTTACCACAAAAGACACCAACATACATTCAAAGTATGGTGCTACTACTTTGTACTACTGAAAACAATTTCTCTTTTTGTCTTATACATTTCGACAACCAAATAGTAAAGCATTTGGTATACATGTAAAATATTTCTTAAACTGATAACAAACCATTCCGTATTGACATATCCATTAAATGATATATTTTTCTATTAATTGAGTTGAAAGTATGTTGAATTACTACTTAGAACAGTTTGACTTTTAAAAACCATATACCATAAAGGAAATGACAAAAATATAACTGCCTTCATTTTCCTGAACGGTGGTTGAAATACAGAGAATTGAGTTTTGTAAAAATTCAAAACAAGAAATTATAGTGGATTTTTTTAAACTTTAGACATAAATATTTTATTGGACTGTTCGGACAGAATTGTCTTTTGCTTCATTCATACAGCACATACACTGTCAACATATGTGTTGTAGAGTGTTCACCCATTAATGTTTTACTTCCAGACACATATAGTTAAAAGCACAACCCACTATGGAAACTTTGAAATACTTCTGTTTCTTCTTCTTTCTTTCTTTCAAATCTGACATCACTCTCAATCAATCTCAGTACAGAACTAGGTCCCCTCTTAATATAATGGGTCTGGTTTATAAAAATTAGATTAACATCTTACCTCCAAATATGTATTAATGACCAACTTGACACCAAATTAATTTTAAAATGCAGTATTGGATAAAGTTTGAATTAAAATTAAAAAATAACATTTTTGTAAAAATTATACAAACATCCACAACATGCCACATTTTTGGTTCCTTTCCCCGTCAATTATGTTAAATGGATCAAGTCAGTTGCACAACACATAGTAGCTTCTAGAAATGTAGAGACACTACATATTGCATATGGGCAACAAATTATAGGGCCATATATGTAGCACAACATATACAGTACTTGCTTTGAGAATGTAGGGACACTACACATTACATAGGAACAACACACTAACAGGTCATATTTTTCTTGCTTCATTATTCATGTACAGTACTTTGATTTTGACACAAACATCTCTTTGCAGTACTAGAAAATTTGTAGTTTCTTTCTTTGCCTCATTTCAAGGTAGCTTAGCCTAGAGGCCACAACATGATGTATTGCGTACATCTGGTCCCCAAGCAGTGTTTCCCATATGCTGGTTTTGGTAGAACTAGCAAATCAGAAATAATCCACTGGTTATTGTGCCCCTGCAACATTGACAAGCACCCCAATAATTCAATTAGCACTCACTTATATAACTGCACATGGCGATGTGTGTGCTTATTAGTAGAACAGTCATATTTGGAGTTGTCTTGAAGCTCCATAATGAGGTGATGGTTAATCTTATTAGCATTGGAGATAAGAACAGAAAGACTTTGATTGGAAGTGTCTAATGACAAATAATCAACATAAGTGCACGCATGTGTGTGTCACGCTCGTGGTCAATAACACTCAAGAATGTGTGTGTGATACTTTGTATGTACAATTGACATGTGTAGTAGATGAACCATATTGTTTATGTCGCAGGTGGGCACATCATCATTTCATTAATTATCCATAGGAGGTCAGCAGACGTCAAGAAGTGAATGCAGAATGGATGGTTATACTTGGTAGACCTATAAGTATGATGCCAGTGGGTAGCGGGTGTTCCTTAACGTATACGCGAAACCCGTACTATAAGAGAAAAAATATATTTATATAATAATATAATTATAAAAACATGTACTTTGCGTAGTAGGTCATAACTGACAATTTAGTTCAACGTTTGGTCACGAATTACATTGAAAGATATGAACTGTCTCCTATTTTCGAGCATTTGCACAGAATATTGATCCGTGAAAATAGACAACGGGTTGAAATCAATATATAAGTCAATAACCACTGTGCATGCCAGTGTATATTAAGAAAGCAGAGTGCATGAGTTTAAATGCAATGTGCCCATGTGTATACGTTGGAATGACAAGTTGTCACCGAGAGGTTTGTGCTTGTTTTAAAACGTTTTGTTGTGTGTAGTCACATAGTGTCAGCCTCCAAATTAAGCTTTCCGTCCCTGTTCATTATAAATCTTTACCCTTATTTAGAACAAATAAAGTACTAGTAGCTTTCATTCGACGGTTCCATTGGTGGTGGATGGTGTGACCAAGGGGTTGAGTAGGCATTGCCTCGACGAACATACTCCTTGGCACTCCCCACTCTTAAATGCATCATAAGATTATACAATGCGCGAAGCTTAAAGGTAATATGTCGTCTTAAGTTTTATGGTAGGCGTCCAATTATAGAAGACGCATGTGTATTACAGTAATTAATGTAGTGCCTAATATTTAACCATTACTCTGCTACGCTGAACTTATATTGCTGACACCACAATCGTCGCGACTTTCTACAGTCCAGCACTCCTATACCGTCCATTCAACATGTTTGATTAACCCTTAAACTACCAATGTTGCGATTTTCGTCACAGTAACTTGTTGACGCGGAGCTCGTCTTTTTCGAGCATGTATCCGGGTTGCCCGACCGTGAAGCTATTACGTAGCCCCGGAATGTGCCCACAGAGGGTGAAGGCGGCGCCATTAGTCGCCCAGTGACGATCCTAGGCCGAATACGGCTCCTCGCTAGTAAAAGGGTTAAGGGTTAATCCTAACTGAACTGAATAGTTCGAGGGAGCAAAACTGGATAAGCGGTCTGTTGAAAATAGAATGGTCCAATGAGGCATACATAGGATGTTGACAACGTGATAGCATTCAAGGAAATGACTTCTCAACCTACTCGAATTTTTCGGGTAACTACTGGCAATTTCTAGACACTGTAAAAACACGTGTCTGCTGCTCTTCTTGATCGACTGAAACGTCGAGTCGAAACAGTGTGGAATTTATTACGAAATTTTGATATTCCTTCTCAAGACGACGTGTGATCATTAAATTTTACTTTCTCTCATAAAACCGTATTTTTAGAACTTTGTCGGGCCACTGTACGTGTCGTCATCCTTGATTGAGAGGAGTGTACATGAGATCTAGCACTCCGGTCCCTGGAGAGAAATTGCGACCCTTCATCCATTCGTGAAATTCTACACAACATTCTCGTTTCCTGAATATCTTCATATCCTCTATCATGGATGCTATTTGGATGAATCACACGGCCCGATTGAGTTATATAAGGCTCCTGGTCTTCAGCCCGTATGGGGCGTTTTCGGTAACTTTTATAAGTTTTATTTTTCCACTTTCCAACAGCAGTTGGTACTGATTGATCACTAGTATGGGCACTCCAGCCACGCGGTCTAGCCGGTGATCGTTCTATTACTATGGGCGGCTCAGAGATGAAACTTGCGCCGGACACAGACTGCTTAGACGATGGACGACTTTCACTACCATCCTTTCCGACCTGAAGGTAATGTTTCGGTGTTTCTTGGACAATGTGTTCTTCTTGCCGTTTTGTAACATTTCTTCCATCCTTTCCAGCTTTATATTTTTCAGATGTTTCTATTCTCTCGTCGCTAGTGTGTGTGTCTGTTATTGGTAGTTTTATAGGCGCATCTTGATAATTTTTGCTGGAGTGACTTTCTCTTCTTTCGTCATTTTTGCTGAGAGTGCCAATCCTTTCAGAGGAGATGACACCTCGAGAAACCCTTCTATCATTTGCATTAACCTGTTGAACACTGTTGTTTGCATTGTATTTCGTAGATACGTTATCCACTAATGGTGTGCTTGTTCCACTAGTCACATGATTTTTGCCTACATCATGATCCTCTTCATCAGTGTTAGATATCCTTCGTGGTGTCTCTCTTAGACCGTTTTTCCTTCTTTGGATTTCATATCCCATATCCATTTCTTCCGTTTTTATGGCACCATCACCAGTAGACAAAATAATTGTTGAAGATTTTAAGCTAGAGAGACTTGCTTCTTCCGGGAAAGGAATTGCGTTTTGGTTGGATGATTGCCTAGACTTGACGAACGTCGCTTCACGTTGTGCGTTTTCTGGTAGGTATTCCAAAAGATGGTTAGGGATCTCAGATAATTTCACCCGAGAGGTGGAGGTCAAAAGGGAACATATCTCCTCATTTTTCAACTTTGCAGCAATAATGATAGCAGTTTTATCATTGAAATTTTCAATATTAACATCAATCCGGTGTGAGTAACTCTCCGTTAGCAATGTACGCACAGCTGGTACATTCTCAATTTCTATAGCTTGAATTAGAGCAGTATTACCGTCCTCATCTTGTAGGTTCGGGTCGGTTCTAGAACATTCCATTAACGCATTAACCATTTCCTCTTTTCCCTCCTCCATACAAGCTAACATCAACGCAGTCTTTCCATGCAAGTCCACCATGTTGACCTGTGCGCCATTTTGGATCAACAGTTTGGTCATATTTATTCTAGCCAACTTGTTCTCAACAAAGCTAACTCTCATTAGAGGAGACCTCTCCAAAGAATCTCTGATGTCGATATTTACATATTCATTTGTAACGAGGAAGTTCACTTTATCAACGTTTTCATTGCTGACTTCATTGAGCAATTCCCGCTCGTTCGGACTGAGGATTCGTAAGTTGATTTTGGCAAACATTGTCGGCTAGCTATTACGTTTGCTACATCGTTTGAAATCTATAGAGAAAGAAGAAGAAAATGAAATATTTTAGTAAAACAGTTCATGTATCTTCTGCAAAACAAATCAACATTTACATTTAAAAAATTGACTGCAGTCTATTTTGATATATATGTAAGGAACTTATATATAACGTCTGGTTTTAGTCAGCGGCAGGGAACGGCTATCACGGGGTGATGTTATGCCAATATTATGAGCGTAGAACAGAATACCGTACTTGATACCCATAAATAAGTTCAATGGCATACATTGCACGATTTAAGTCCGCATAGTGCAAACTAATTTACTACTTTTACAAACAATTATCGCAAACCGGCGGCTTCAGGCATGTGGTTTTTGCATATTGCAATTGTAAAAAGGTCAAATTTCTTGCTGCCGTGTTTCACTCCATCATATAACTTTAATTTTGTTATTATAAGCCACCTGTGATTGCAGGATGTTTGGCCATAATATTTTTCAATGTCCTCTCTGTCAAATGGACAGATACATCACACACCTTGTCAAAGAAGAATGTGTTTATTTCTTGGAATGAAGGATCGAATGGAGAACGTTAGGTCCGATTGGAAAGTGTAATTTTCGAAGTTTAAGGACTTTAAGACACGTGATCATGTAGACCAATCATACATGTCATAATGGGGAATGCCAAGGTGTGTTCGAGCAAAGGTAGAAAGCTTAGCTAGGGGTAAGGATGCATAGAGTTAGGGAGTGTTTTGAGTGCATTGACCAATAGACTCTTTGATATGAAAACTACCAGATTACTAAAATCCCTGTTTATTGGTTGATATACGGTGATAGGCTTTTGATTTGTAATGAACAGTGGGATATGTAAATATAAAGAATAATATAAAATTATGGGATAGATGTTTTGGAGTGGAAATACAAAGGGAGGCCTTGGCGGATAGAAGCAAGATCATGGTTTAAATGGACTGGCTGAATATAGACAGGGAAAGGAAGGTTGGGATTCCATGAGTCTGTATAACTACTGTATATAGTGTGTAGAATATATGGAGATTTATCCAATTATATTTACTGGAAGTTGGAGTGTTATTTCACCAAATATGCGGAGAACGAGGGAATTTGTGTATTTTGGGTGTTTTTGTTTGGATTGGTGAACTTTATTTCACACCAAGAGCCTCTGGGGGCAGTGTTATCCTTAACGTAACGTTCTTCAAGTTCTTAGTTAGGCACCACATATGTAGTTACTAATAATTAATAACTATTGTAAACTACCCTGCCGCGCTGGAGCCAATCACTTGAGAAGATTTATATTGCAGATTGCAGGAGCTATTCCAAATTTACAATTCAGATGCCCACATATAATGACACTACCATATTACTCACCACATTCACACATGTAATCGTAAAGTGTTGCTGAACCCACTAATTATTTAATGGAAAATTAATATTCATATACGGTACCAAGGTTGAGAGTTAATGTGTAACTTATAACTTAACATAATTCCACAATAACTGAACATAACCACTTGTGTAGTTTACTGATATATTCGAATCGGTGTGTGAAACAATTTGATTTAAGTTGAACCCGACATGTCTTCATCGAGCCAGTGAAAGCCCATCTGACAACCTGCAGAGCACACACCCCAACCATGGACGGTGAGCCCATCTCAACCAGTCAACGATCCTGCAGTTTTTGTTTTTATATTTTAATTAATTATGTTAATTATGTCTTGTCAATTGGCAATCGATACGCTATCATATTATTTGTTAATTCTGTTTGATTGAATAAAGTAATACATATGCACTTGAAGTACACTCCCAAAGTATTTTGTTCACTTTTATATTATTATCTCATCACCCCATTAGGGGGATGAGATATTGTAGTCAATAGGCTGTTACACACTATTTTGGCCTCACC
>JAODAF010145671.1:0-10309 GCA_027574765.1 Molpadia intermedia | reverse complement strand
TGTTTTGACATGGCAAAGCCATAAAATTGCAAGAGGTTTAGGACCTAGTTTGGGGTTGGAAAATTATTCGTCATGCCTTTCCCTATCAGTGAATACATTCCTTTCCCTACCAGTGGCGTCGCCACGAGGCAGAGGGGCACGTGCCGCGTTGCGCCCTGGCATGTGAAAATGTCTAGCAACGCCACTGTAACATATTTACCTCTTTCGGATTAGCTTCACCCGTGCGATATGGTGATTCGGAAGATCTTGAAGCCATGTTTCTGAACACATTCTTCTCGCTTGTCAAACTGAAAGCTGAATATACGCCTTTTCGGCATATCGACTTGCGCCGGATTTTTGAATGTAGGAAAATGCGTCTCATTGACGACGCCCGACCACCTAGGCTGAACATTTTATATAATGTCAGGCGCGTGACTAAGGACTGAGCAATGCAAAACAAACACCAATATATTATATACAATAATAATCCTGCACTTTGACCGGTCAAAAATGAAGAACAAGTAACTATTAACGTAGCCTACATGCGCAAATATGAGGTGCATTCAATATGACTTTGTAGAGAGAGCTTTCAAAAATGTGTCTACCGCAGTCTTTACCACGAGTTTCTGTCCTGGGCGATAATAGAAGATGATATGCACGTGTTGAAACGTTCATGCAGAGCACCTCAATATACTCGTTGCTGTCCGAAAAGAAAATGTTTAATGACAGCTATGACGTCATGAACAGCATGGTACGGATGCTACGTATGATGATATTTGAATATTCAAGCCGACCGTAGATCCACTGTCCAAATGTTCGGTACATTTACACGGAAGGGGACGGAAGTGGGACGGAAGGAGGAGTAGCCTACAGTAATTATTATCCTCAAATCACCATATACACATCTCGTGTGCCCAACAAGGGGTGGGGAGGGGTGATAGCTTTCCGAGTCCCGACGTGAGGGTTATTACCCGACGGCTGACCGCTTATACAAATACAGTTAGCCTATGTTTTGTGCAATCGGTACGTGTTATAACGTACACGACCAATATTGCACAATCATCAATATGATGAACCTACTTCAAGTTCTATATGCACGTAGGCTATACCAGACATATTCCACATAAGTTATATCCCCTATTCTATTCGACCGTATGCAGTAAAATTGGTCCCAACTTCAATTTCGGCAATTCATTCTCAACCTATACCGTCAGGTAAATCCATGCTAGTCACGTTATATCACTGAGTGCGAACGTTTCGTATCTGTAGGCCTATATGTAATCTTTATTGTGTATTTATTTACAGATTTTATGTCAACATTTAAATTTTTATATTACCGTAGTTTGTCCATACTGATCATATCAGCATAGTAATATATGATATCAGCATAATAAGAGTGACCACATGTCAGACATGTGTGGAATTTAACAGAAATTGCGTAGGTGTCTGACAGGTAATTAATTCCAAGTTTTGATAGGCCTATGATGTGAACATTGAAACGGATAAAAAATAGCCTATAATAATATTGCGAAAATATAATATTGTGATATTAGGCTAGTCCAGCGACTCCATTCATGTGATATTATTATTCGGTCCTCTGCTGGTTTCCAGAGTTCCCAGGTACGGGGTGATTAATGCCTTAGTTCATGCTTCGAACTGCTGGAATATCGGATATGTGGCCCTTTAAATGTTAACGCTACAACGTAATTAGGCCTTCCGACATACTGACTACTGTACGTTATGTCTTCTTTCTTGGTTGAGATCCGGTGAGAAAAGTTCTCTGTAGGATTTCTAATATTTTGATTATGTTGATTTCCTTTTGATTGTCTTAATTAAATAAACATGCACTGATTGGTGATTAATAAAAAAAGATTATTTCCAAAATCTTAAGCCTCCATTCTACGCAGGTGCTATGATAAAGCCATAGGGAAAATGACGTAGCAAGCTGGTCATCTGTGATTGGCCTATGGGGGAACCTGAAAGACCCGCCTTTATCTCATTTACTCTACACTAAATATCATAAATGAATTTTCATGAAGCGTGCTACACAGAGAAAATCACTTTTTGTCACGTACGCTTCGATAGCCGGCAAAGCTGAAGGAGTCAAGCCGGAGGTCGAGACCTCGATCAAAATAAAGACTAACATAAATACTGATTTTACAAACAAGTTTGATGGACAGATTTCTAAAGGTTAAAGGACCACTGATTCAGTGTGGGGGCTAAATGAGCGTTTAGGATATCATTACATGACAATACATCACATATAAGAAGGCATACTATATCTCAATACTTCTTTGTTAGTTACAAATGTAATAATCAATATTGTAAAATTTTCTTAGTCTTAGACGGCATAGTTTCAGGAAGGATCACATATGCCTACTGTAAATATAGCAATTTCACTACACGCGCCCTTTGAGGACCTTATTTCAACCTAAGAATTTACGAATTTACTCCATGACCTCTGCCTTAGTAAAGAAGTGACAATTTCACTAAAGAAGTATGCAATTTTACTTACGTGGGCTTGTAAGTACATTATTTGTATTTTAATTAATTAATCAGAATATAATTTTACTTTTAAAGTAAACTAATTCACATTTTAATTTTACTGAAGCAAAATTGTATATTACTTAAATGAAATTCTAGTAGAATTCTAGTACAATACCAATTCTACTAAAATCTGGTCTGGTTTGTTATTACGTTGGCTTAGGTTAGAGTCGACTTTCTGCTTGTGATCATGTCCGTGTGGCCTTTCACTAGAAAGTTTACGTTGTCAAGATTTTCAGTATATATATCATTCCGTCTTGCTATTTCTCGAAGAATGTCGCCATGTTGTTGTAAGACTATCAAAATCACTGATTGGCTGTAGAATGAATGAATTAAACAGTTTCGTCTTGACTGATAATTTAAAAAAATGATCAGTCAAATTCTCAAACGTTGAAACATGTAACATGATACATTTCTAAAATAAGGTTCTAGGCGCGATATACCATATAGAATTAGATCTCTCATACGATGGTAAATTATGAATATTCATTTATGTAAATTATCTAGCATGCTTATTGTCACCGATGTATAGATGTATTCAAACACAACCAAATTTCGAATTACCGATTAAATGTAGACCATGTATAAGAAGAATAGATCGGAACGACTTTTGATTACCTACCCAACCGAAGCACCAAAAAGGGCAGGGTGCTTAATGTCGCCCTTAGTAACTCATGTGTCTACTAATACATATTATTGTTACAACCATAAACTTACAAATCTTTTTGTGTGTCAACACAATCTTTGATTTCCTCTACAGAGTCGTTTAAGCTGTTATCTTCTTTAATATTATCTCTGACGAAAGCAGAAGACGACTCGCCAAATAAGAAATGTCGAACCTGTAAAGAAATATAATGTAGTTAACTGCGACAAAAGCATTACCAACACGTTGCTATTATGTGAACAGTATACGACACTTTTATATACGCACTAGGCCTTTTTGATTTGACTTGATTAGAGGTTAGAGGCGACAATCATATATTACGTGTGCTATATTTTCGATAGCTAACCAAAACCTATACAAATATGTGCCGTCACTGAAAGTTATTCTGTAGGTCTCAGTGGCGTATCCACATGGGCAATATTGGGTCCAGCCCCACCATATATCCACCACACACATTTGTACAGGTATAAAATATCTAAATAAATTAGTAAATTCTGGCTTTTACACGATAAAGTTGCACAACTTTACACAAGAACAGTAAACGCACTCACTAATGATGCCATTTTAACTCTGTCCTACAAATTTAAAATACAATAGTAAACTTAAACTACATTTGTGTAAAGTTATTTCTCATCACAATGTCACTTTATAGGCACATCTATTTTATTTGGATATTATTTGAACATAACTTTTCTTTGCTTTCTGATTTACGATGTTACTAAAAGAACACGTAAAATCGTGCTGTGTCGTTCGAATCCAACAGCCCTGAGAAAAATACTAACCTAATCATATAGGACACAGCGTAACTGTATTATATGACTCAATTTACCAGAGGTTTTGCCTAACAGTACATCGTTCGCTAGAATCTAAGTTTAGGCATAGACTCCTTGATCGTAGGTCTAAGGCTTGGCATAAGCCATTATATATTAAAGCATAGCTATATTTGGCCGAATAGACTGATGACGATCCATAAACGCGGTGAATTGGCTGTGTGTGGTGTGTGTTTATATAACTGAAACTCTTTACACATTTAATGCGAATGTTGAAGACGGTCAACTCGATCAGCTGTACAGTAAATGCGGCAAGTGTTCTAAAATGTGATAATGAGTATTCTCGCTCGTGCTTCTTGACGCATGCGATTTAGAAGTACGCATATTGGGTATTACTAAACTAAGTGAATTGTAAATAATATATTCTATTTAAAAATTGTCAACTAATATGGTTCTACATCAACCTAAACGTATTTATTACTTAAAGTATGTATATGAGTTAAAACCCTTACGGTACTTGATTTTTATCAGCAAGATACTAAAAATGTTTTATGTTGGATATTAGGGCATATTTACCCCCTCCACCAGAGATTATTGGCATCCAAATATCTAAAGTTAGTCCCTTCGGCATACGTACCTTATCCAGGACGCTCCTGCGTACTTTGTTCGGATATACTGTGTAGGTCTTATAGTGTATATTATACTGAAGAAACATCGGCATTTTACTCTCAATAGAAAACGTAACATCAACCTGACGAAAAGAACTCATTATCAATTCGTAATAGAAGATAAGAATTACGTCTATACCACAGTCATATATCGTAGTGACACTATAAGTATTTAACGTCAGCTGAGAAAGCACAATTTATAGCGGAATAATATTTTATTTATAGCCCAATTTTCATTGACGTATAATGTGCAAATGTAAGGAATTAGTTCGTAATCGTAATCAAGTTGCAATGAACGCAGATGACAATGGCATTTTCCTAGCGTTCAACGGTACTCCATTTTATGTTTTTATAGTATTATCAAAATAGTTAGGACACTTCCCATTTCAGCTAACGTACACGTACCTCGGGCTTCAGCTGTAAATTAGTATCTATATATGTAGTGCCAGGCAATGCGGTCCCAGCCACCGTGGGATATTGGTACTCAAAATGCATTCAGCGATACGCCATGTTATGTTTTCATTTCAGATATACTAATATCACAATATTTAAGACACATAGATTAAATTATATGTTAGCTAGAGAGCGCCGTAGTAATGGTAATTGATGTTATGATGCTTGTTTGTCTATTGTTTTAAATAACAAGGGCAGCTACTTCAGTTTCGAATTCCGCGTGAGCCTGCAAAATATGTATGCATTCTGCTTCTTTCAATGGCAGAAACTTTCATGTTGGTACGTATAGGGTTAACATTTAAAATTGCACATATAATGCAATACAAACTAAGTTACTTACCACCATTGCAATTTGCTTAAATTCGGACGAAGCTCGTATGGATTCGATGTCGCTTATGGAGATGCCGATCTATGGAGATGGAATTGGAGAGAAAACTCAGTATTGTTGTAGTTTGGCTAAACCTAATGTAGTGGTTTATACTTGTAACTCACAGCCTTTCCATATAGGCGCACCCGTACTACTGATTAAATTACAAAATACCGTATATGACAATTACAGCCCAGCAGGAATTTCAACCGGTCTTTAACAGGCACCTAACCAGATTTTGTGAGAGAAAATAACATCTTTGGAGCACAGCCGTATATTTTGGGTCGCAAAACCACTGTACATGTAAATGCTAATGTTACATAAATATATATATTTTTAGGGAGCGCACTGGGTGTTTGAAGCGGCCGCGGCAAAAGTTGGGTGACCGGCCCGGGTTAGGGGTCATAGATCCGTGACACTATCTAAGCGGAGAATTTTTTCCTAGAAGTACCTCCAGACATGACACGTCCCATGCATTCCACTCCCAGCCTAATGCGGCATCTAAACGTGTCGATTATTAATGTAACCTATATATTAACTTAGCTACACCATAAGAAGTCGCCTGAGCTCACTTGTCTTGTGTGGCAATTGTTTTGTGTGCTGTGGCGATTGCCATAACGCCACAACAGTCCGACCCTAGCCCACGCACTGTTAGATAGATGATATTGAATATGCATATACTTTACATGTTCGTCACGATGTGATAATAGTTCAGCCCAGGCCACTGTGTACACAGTTGTATATTCTTGTGCACCGATTCGGCTTACAAATAGAGGTGCTGCAGTAACATCACGCCGTTTAACGTGCTCATCATGTGGTTAGGCGCACACTTCATTAAATATATACTTGATGAATTTGAAATTGTATATTTTGTTGATTTATTATATTAGAGATACATCCGCGTTTTAAAGCTATATGTGCATGTCATGAACTGACCTACATTTGAAAAAATGACGTCACCTCTCAGACGATTCTAGAAGCTATAAAAGATTTCTCTATTATATGGTTTCTGAGAATAGAATGACTAATTGGGCTTAAAACATGGTATTACATGATTTCTGAAAATAGCGTGTTTGTGCCGGAACTATCTAGAAAATTTCTCTCGGTGGATATATAAGAGAGTACACAAATGAACACGAAAATATCATTATTTGCAATCAACAACAAAAGACGTTAAATTAATAGAAGTTTGACAGACGGTAACTGAAGGAGTTATTTGTTAGTGGGCAGAGAGTTGCTGATCAAAGTTGCTACGGAACCAAACGAGTTTAACTTCGTAAAGAGCTAGGCGGTTTAGCTTACTTGGGTAACAAACACTGTAGTTTCGTCAAGAACAAGTGGGTGGCTGAAACTGACTGAATGGTAGCATTGTCGAGGACATCACCCCACGTGAAGTCAGAACGTCGACGAAGATCACAACCTCGGGAGAATACTGAATTAGCGAAAGATACTGAAAGGGCCCTCGCGCCGTGTAAGTTAATTTGAATTGTCAAAGGATGTAATAATATTAAGCCTGACAAGTGTAAATCAAGTTAACATTATCTGATCTCTGTAGATATATTGATTATTTATTGCTATTAATATTACGAAAATTATAGTTTGATTTCAAATCAACGAAATCTGTATTTTTCGAGTAAGCGAAGTTTGGAGATACGGAAAGAATTCGGGGTCACAACCTAAAGGAGTTTGTGACATTATGTGCATTATTTGCGCAATCTTATCATTCAGCAGGACGAAAACAATTCCATCCTATGTTAACGTTACTTTTAATTTTGCGTGATCCTTTATAGTCGCTCTCAGAATTTAGCATCGTTGTTATTATAGTATGTGAGACCTTCTTTGTCTTATTTAGCTTCCTTTGATTATTTATGAGTATATTTCTCGTTCCGTAGCTAGTTAATTTGACGATTATTCCGCGAGGTTGACGGTTGGAAGGCATATGCACCAACCCATCATTTTATGTTAATGTGGCACCTATGGATTCTGCAAGCCAGTGTGATTACCCTTGTTGAAGTTACTTCAATGTGTTCCTCTGGCTAATACTTCAAATAGTCTACGGCAGTGTTGCCTGCGGGAGTATTGTACTAATCCGTTTAGCATTCCCTTTACTTCCCTTTATCTTCTTACAGATATGCGTTAGTTTCCTATATATTTTCGATGTCGGTTTTTTGTTCACTTGTTCTCAAATTGAAAGATTTTGCTTTATTACCGCTTCTGTGCCTCAACTACCGTAGTTTTTTGATAATTTCTTCGCGAAGAAGTTTTCAATAATATTATAGGAAATAAACAATTTGAAGTATTCGTTGCTGGAGAACTCGCTAATAATTCTTCGATTTCTATCTGATTTCCATATGAATTGTCATCATTTTGTGCAATTGTTCGCGTCGCCCTGGGCACTGTTAATATTGCTCTCCTATACGCAGTGCTGTTTAAAAAAGTATATAGGCTGTGTGTTAGAGTAAGTAGTACAAACAAACCTTCTAGAATCAGACGAATAAATCAACCTTCCATGTTAGAAGTAAAAATGTTCTCATTAGTATTGGTGTAAGTTGACAGGTCTCTTTGTTCCTTTAGATAAGCGACGAAAATAAATTGTTATCTTCTCCGATAGATTGATGTTGTATAAAGCTCTTTTGAGAATATGTTTAGATATTCGTCCTAAATCTATGCACTCACCGCTTAAGGCAATACTATTGGACATAGTAATATTAGTCACGGTGGTTAGTTTTGTGGTTCCTCCCATTGTTCAAACGTGTTTAGCTAATGTTAAGAGGTAAACCTAAACCTATTTTTACTATGTCGATTTGAATTATTTTTTTATTTACGCTCGGTTAGGACTAGCCCTAGGCTATCGCAATATATTTAAGCTAAATAAAAATATTTATCAGGAATACATTTCTTACGACATTCTGCAAGTTCTTTGTAATTTTTAAGCATTCACAATGTATAGGCAAGTACGGACCAATACGCCTACTTACATGTAGGCATACGCTGTAAGCCCCTGTATGAACTATAGCCTAACATTAGGCTTGATAGAATAACCTAACCTGTTCAGGACAAAGTCATTTATTGTCCGCACATTACAATACCTTTGACGAAGGGTTTGTTTGCGTTTCAGAGAAACTCACCATTAAATTCATAAGAACAAGAGGCATAATGAACAGAAATAGGAGGAAGACAATGTACGAGCTGACAGCAAAAATGGACAAGTCGGAAGTAAAGATATTCTCCCTGCCAAATTCACCTTGCATCATCGCGAATGTGGTTAAGACACTACGCGCCACTGTCTCGTAGGAAAACTATAAAAAGAGAAATTAAAAAACAAGAAAGGATAAAAATGGATATATATATATTAATACTAATAATTAACATTTCATAGCGCCAAATCCAGACAAAACTGCTCAAGGCGCTTTACAAAAAATATATCAAGAATAAAACGCACAAGAGTAAAAATAAGTCTTAATAAGTCTTTGCTACGAAATTTGTACATGTTTGCAGGTGATCAGGTAGGTGCTTCAATAAAGTTGATGCAGAATACCTCTTGTGGACATAGGCTCTCAGTTTTGATTTTGGCATGATCAGGTAACCCCCATCAGTGGATAGCAAGTACGAGCAGGAACAAAATCAGAATTATAGATTGGAAAGTTATAGTGGATCCTGTAAGTTAGCAAGATAAGCTTAAATGTTATCATAGTATATAGCTAAAAGAAAGCCAATAAAGTTCCATAATTTTTAAAATTGTTTATCATCTGCATACTGATGAAAAGACATTCCATGGTTATATTGCTTACCTCAGCCATATACAAAGAAATGATTCCTGTCAATATTGACCTGTTCACTATATTTGTTCTTAATGGATAAACAATCTTTCACTAGCCATGTTAGCAGAAAATCGAGTTTGCTAGATTTTGTTGGCGAGGCCCGTTACAAATGTATATATTTCTTTTTCTGAAACATTAG
Source organism: Molpadia intermedia (assembly GCA_027574765.1). NCBI lineage: Eukaryota > Metazoa > Echinodermata > Holothuroidea > Molpadida > Molpadiidae > Molpadia > Molpadia intermedia. The sequence goes on along the minus strand of JAODAF010145671.1, from coordinate 904 downwards.
AGAAACTACCAAATGCAGGGGCACACGTACTACTGATTAAATATACAAAATACCGTATATGACAATTCCAGGAATTTCTATCAGACCTTAACAGGCACGTATGCAGATTTTGTAAGGATAAAATTACATCTTGGAAGCACCGCCGTATATTTTGGGTCGCCAAACCACTGTACACACTAATTTTACATACACAATGTTGAACTAGATAATACAGCAGAATACTTTGAACTGACCAACGGCTGGTGTGGTGAATTAAGTATTACACACATTAGCAAACTTTGTAGAAAAATAATGAGCAAACTGCACTGATAGCTAATTTTACAGGAATGATCAGGAAGAAAGACAGACAGTCCTATATATATTTTAAAACTTTATTTAGATACTACGCAGTGGCGCACATATAAATATATATATACATATTTCCAAATTCGTGACACTAGTATCTAATGACACTTTCCAGGCCTTGCAAGTAAGCACCTAGATATGATATTCTCAGTATTTACATGGGTAGAAACACCCTCGCCCTAAAAATTATTGGTGGGCGCGCTCCCACTATAAACGACCGCGCTAAGCGAAGCACGATCGCGGGGAGTGGTTTATATGAAGGAGCGTTCCTTCCGCCTTTCCAAGACCATTAGAAATTGAATAGTGTAAAATTATGATACTTTTCACACTAAAATACCCTTGTTTTGTCGCACAAACGGCATAACAAGATGCAAATTTTAAAGAAAACAATTATGAAGCAAATATAAGTCAAGGCTAGCTATATTTGTATTACTGTGTGAGCCATAATATGTTCAGTGTCGTGTTTTAGGGTTTTCAATAAAGAGTTATAAGAATATAGGTTTTGTTACACTACAAGTCTGTCTTGTTGTTTCGTTATTTCGAATCGCCGCCCCTCCTC
>JAODAF010145560.1:0-10309 GCA_027574765.1 Molpadia intermedia | reverse complement strand
ATAGTCTCATTGAGTGTACACTAGGCAATAGGGTAATTTCAGACAACTAGGTAAAAGGGACGGTCTTTAATTTATATTTGATTATCAAAGCAAATGCAGTGGTATTTGTTCATTTGCAGCACTGGCTAAGTAATTTTCATGCATATTAGCTATAAACCGCAAAACACCTTTTTTATACATAGGCATTTTAGTTTGAAGTAACGGATGCTGGAAGGACGTAGAAATCTCCAGAAAATTGTCGATGAATTCCGAGATCATGTTCCTTGGCGTTAAAAATACTTTATCTGGTTGTACCACAAAAACGTAACCATAAATAGTTTTGTCTGCTCTCGGTTCAAACTTTATAGTCTAGATTAGATGAGGATCTTTGACTCCATTCCAAAACCATCGATTACCAAAAATTCCCAGTATCCAGAGTGCGACCTTTCCATTTGTACTTCTCAGTATTTTGACTAGGATCATATATATATATATATAATATATTACTCCATTCCGCATCCTTGATGAAATTCGTAGATTGGAGATTTTGACACTGAGTGAACTATAATTATGCTACATACACACAAAACGTCCTGCTAGTTTGGGCAATTTTTATTTAGTGATTTAATATATTTTGAAACATTTTCATTTCTGAAAATGTTATCATCCTCCCGCCACCCCGCGGCTCTGGTTCTTGGACTGTCCGCTGCGAGGGATTTGTGTCAAAAACGTTGGCATAATGGTATTCGGGTGATTTGTGGTACATGGTGACATTGGATCAACATGGCGTATCCTGCTGATGGGTATTTTTGTTTGGCTTAGAATGCAGGTCGCTTCCTGTGTGACATTCAATACATGTGTGGACCATGTGAGGCAAAGTATTAGGCAACAACTCTATGAAAATAAGTCAAGGTATTTGAAAATAGGCTTTTCTGTACATTGTAGGTACATCTCGTGCTTGTTTTAGTGTAACCATTTTATTGCTGTTTATACGGTGTCTGGATACACGTAGCATTACCATTATTCAACTGTAGTAACATAATCAATAAAGGCAAAGGCACGAGCTTTTAGTCGTTAAATACAAGTTTCATACTCCAATGTTAAATATTTTTTGTACTTTTCTTCAAAACATTGTCTGAGAGCAAACAACCTTTGATATCATAATGAGTCAGTTTATTAATTTTCACGGTCACACAACAAACGTAATGGTCAAATTCTCGTGTTCTATGCACTTTGGCTATTATACGAGGCTATGTATTTTAATTTCCATGGCTAATTAGTTTCACTGATTCATCATAATAATATCTACTGTTAGTTGAGATTATGACGCTTTTAATTCCTTGCCGAAGGCCAAAGGAATATGTGCAATCATGATCGCGCGTGTATATGTAAGTGTGTGTGAGACGCTGTTGTGTGAGACGCTGTTGTAATGATGCTAACTCAATAACTTAAACTTAAATTAATCATAGTTGGTGTGTACATTGCCAATATTGAGTACAAGAACCTTATTCATTTTGGTAGGTCATTTTGGGCCAAAAGAGGTCAAATTGCAAAGACCTTGTAATCCGGCAAACTCAATAATGCCAACTTGGACTAATATCATATAGTTGGTGTAGGTTGCTAATATTTGTGTACAAGAAACAGTTTGGTATTTGGGAGAGGTCAAGAGAAATTAAATTCATGAAACCTTGTAATAAGGCTAAATAAATAATACCAACTTAATTGGATTATTGTCGTTGTTGGTGTGTAGGTCGCTTATACTGATTACATTATTTTAATTTAATTTTTATTATATTAATTATTATATTGATTATAATGATTGGTAGAGGCCAATGATAATTTTAAGTCAACAGTGGTGAAATTATAAAAAAACTTATCAGGCTATTATTATTTCTTACCGCATTGGGGTGCGAAAGAAGGTGAAAGACAATTTTACAAAAAACGGTGTAATCAGGGAGGGGGGGGTGGGGGTAGCAATGCCAACTCGGATTAAGTTATAGTCTGGTTAAAAAGGCCTAATATTGAAAACATTGTAATCAACTGAATGGTATGTTTAGGTTACAATAATGAGTATACAATTCACGTGTTTGTTTGGTAGCAGTCAAAAAATATTAACAATAGTAAAATTAGACGTTTTTACGGCAAGGAATTACAAAGCCCTTTGGCATTCTGCTTTATCCCAAGCAATTAATCGTTTTCTCTCCTAGCAATACATTTAACAAAATAATAAAACAAATTACCAAATTCTGGGTGTACTGGCTAGAGAAATATTTTACAAACTAAACTAGAAATTCACCTTAAACTTAAGGCCCCAAACTCCGTAAATTTAAGCCCAAACCTGCATTTATCACTGCACGTCATTCGACATAAAACATTTTTTCTTTTACTTTTCTGGGTCAGCTTCGAAAATTTAAATGCCAATTATAATTCTGGCCACCCCACTCCCAAAGTTAGTTTAGGAGCCAGTATGCTTAAGGGCTACAACTCGGCTTCGTTATTGTATATAAGGTTTATTTAAACAAAAATCTTCAAAGGTAATCTTTTGTAACGTAATATGTGTCATATAACTTTACTATGCTGTTTATTTGTTAATAAACATTTCGTATGAATAACTTTCAAAACTATCGTTTTCTTATTAATCATTCCTGAACGATCACGAACTTTTACAAACCCTATCGCGCCCACGGAAACAACGACTAAAAGTGTGTATAGAGGCTAACAAAATATTTAAGTGAGGCAAACATTGCATGCAGTTGCATTCCATGTGGCGGAAAACCGAGCTTTGAACCTGTGCAACACGTTTCTTTTAACGGACGAACAAGGTAATGAACAGTTGCAGAAGGTAATTATCAAGTAACCCGTATTGCAAGTCTCGCAATCATCTTTCGAATGAGGGACATTTGTTTTTTACGAAAGATCAACAGGGATCTGGGAATGTCTGATCCGAGGTAGGCCTTTCGTAGTGCCGTACGTGGATCAGAAACTTCTAAAGGGCAACTACAGCCGTTGACAGGTACCGTACTAGCAATGGTGTATAAACAGTCCATGATGTAAACTACAAATGACATAAAACTAGTGTTGATAATTATGTACGAAATAAAGCTTCATAAAGCTTCATAGTCATAACATTAACAGTATATAGTCCTACCATGCACAGTATACGTAAGCCTGGTACGACGTGTAGGCCTACGTATTAACGACGTTAATGACGTTGAGGTCATGTAGATCAACGTTAACTATCATATCAATTCAACAAGTAGTTATTATATATTATATATTTAGTTGGTATCAATGCAATATTGTCTTGGTTAATCAAAAAAGGTTTTATTAAGCATTTCTGTGATGTGCTTTTTGGATTGTGATGTTTACTAAGCAAACATATTTTTGGGGCGAGTGTCCTAATGCAATGGGGTTGTTTAACCGTTGTAAAGGAAGAGTGGGTAGATGCAAAATAGTGTTATCTTATGCAACCTTACGCAATTGTTTAAATTGTTTGTGAATGCTGGTGTTTCTCCAGTAATCCAAATCGGCAGCCTGAAAAGACACTGGTACAAGGCATAATAAACATTTATTTAAGACTGTGCTGGGTAAAATAGAAAGGAGCACTGTCATAAATAGTGGCATGATAATAATGTGGCATGAGGTCCTTTAACCTTGATATGTGACCTTTTTATAGTGTATCTTCATTGCATGTAAATCCGAGTTTTGCACTAGAAGATACTTACTTGATATGACCATTGACCCAAGTCTCAGCGAGGCAAAGTTTTACCTCATATAGGGCAACTACCTACCAAGTTTGAAGTTAATAAGTGAAGCGGTTTAGGAGGAGTTCTCGGTGCAACATTTGCGCTTAAATACTACAATTTGACCTTTTCTGAAAGTGTTTCTTCAAATTCTATTGAAACATATTATGCCTATTACAACTGTGAAGATTGCATGTAATTCCGTGTTTTGCACTAAAAGATATATAAGATATATGACATTCGACCCCAAGTCTCAACGAGGCACAAGTTTACTTCATAGGGCACATACCTACCAAGTTTGAAGTTAATCGGTGAAGCGGTTTAGGTGGAGTTTTCGCCGCAAACGTTTGTGCTCACAAAAATGTGCTCAATCACTATTCACACACACCCACACAACTACAGTTTGACCCCTACCTCAAACTGGGGGTCCCCTGCATCAAGGGTCACTTTACCATGGGAGACCTCTACAAAATTCCCTACAAGCATTTCCATGGCAACCATTCCCATAGATACTTGTAAGAATAGTATAGTATACAAACATATGCCATTTATGACATATTGACAATTAACATTGCAGTATCATTACGCCTTATCATAGACAAGCACTAAGCTTCCATGCACTGACACTCATAGAGTAGTAAAAAAGAAGAAAAGCAGGATATCCTCGTCATCGATGATATTCCCAATATTCAGAGACTTGTTCGGTTTAGCTTTCAGTCAGAAAATGAATACATTTTCCCAAGCTCATTAGGCTTAAATGACATGCTTTAACAGTCCATTGGTCTTAAACTATCTTATTGATAATTTATATAATAATTGTTGATATACTTTTTTTTAATTTTAAAGACATTTCACCTTATCACATGACGATAAGCGCAAACACATAATATTAACTGCCCATTAATATATTAAAGCCAATTCCTCTTTCTACATATCATCATGCTCAAATCCAATTTGAGTTTAATAGCACTGGAAAATTGAGTCAAGTAGTAAGTAGATTTGCATGTAGTTGAATCGAAACCAATTCTTAGCTACGAAATTTTCTATTGGCTCGGTTGAACAATATAAATTATATTTTGTAATACTTTAGCGTCCATGTGATTGCTTTTGAAGTGCGTCAATCAGAAACTAAAGATCCAATTGCAAGCAACGTTGCAATAAACGTACAGTATAGGTAACAGTTACTCTCCTATAGCTAGCATTGACAATTACAGTATAGTTGAGCATTCATCAAGGCTCAGTCGCTCAGCCAGTATCTACTAACATTTAAGAAAGTGACATGTGTCACGACGTTCAAGTGGCCCCTCAATAATATAAAGGAAGCTAGATTTACTTTCAAACTAAAACTTTCCATATAATGATGATTTAAGAAACAGTAGCATATGTGAGCGTTTCAACGTTACAACTCTGGTTACAGTCTGAGTTATATAGGTATTGATTTCTAACATCCTACGATTTAAAATAGTACTAGTGTTTATAATCTGAAAACATAACTTTCAATTTTAAATATGCTGCAATACAGCTTTTGTTCAATTATTTAGTATATTATATTATATATATTATATATTATATATAAATCTTATCATATATTTTATATTTTCAGATCAATGTATCTCGTTAAATAATATTTAATATTAAAATACCTGGAAAGTATCTTGCAGCTTTCCCCTCTAAGTGTCTTTAAATGGTAGACAAAACAATTAATTGCTAAAAAAGCTGTATAAAGTCTATTATAGTCAACTTTGCGGGTTTACATTTAAATATGCTTTACTCTGGACTGAAATCCAACTGTTGTCTGGATATTCCGCTAAACATATAGACTGGAATTGAAGGCTCGCGTTATAATTGACGAAAGATGATATGATATAAACATATATAAGATGTGAAACAAAAACAAGTCCTGTCAATCGCATTGGTGTTTTGTACAGAATATGGCATTGCATGTTGATATGTACCACAAGTTTGTATATTTACTTTTTTCTTTCCGAACTAATATTTTAGAGGTGAGTTATATTAATGTTGCTGTATATATATCACGGGTGCATATGTCAAAAGTGCAATAAAGCAATATCATCCCAAAATATAAAGTATTGGAGGGAGCAGAATTTGGCCGATTTTGACTGGTACCTCAATATGGTACCTTCTAGGTTGTTTGTTATTACTATTGAACCAGGATATATTTATCAATTTTTCACATATATTAGCCTGTGAATCTTTACACTTCCATTTAGTATACACTGTCAATTATTGTATGAGAAATGCAGGTTGGCTTAAAACTATACATTATATGTAATTGTAAGTTAATAAACACTTTTTAGATTATACTATAGATAAATCGTTCACCTGGACTAGTACCGCTGTATTGCAAAACTACTTTTAGGAAAAGTCAGAAACTTATCCACTTCTCAATCGAAACCTATTACCTAAAATATAGCATAGTATATATCATGGTGATTGAACTATTCTTATTAATAGCATGTTTGGTCACGTAAGTAATAATTAATTAGGCCTACACAATTTAGCAGCAGAAAACAACGAACGGGCATAGTTATGATTCGATACACTCACGATCTAAATTTAAGTTCATAATATTCATAATCATAATATTTCTCACAACAATAAATCTCAACAACCGATACTTGTTTGCAGAACCATGGTCCTCATCCACTGAAAACGGCTATCATATGCAGACTCATTAGGTTGCTGTATGCACTGATGATTTGATTGAGCCTTCTGGATTGTGGAAAATGATAAGAAAACTTGGAGAGATTTGTTCAGGACAATTATTCTGCAGCTAAACTTACTGTTTATGCCAATGATAGATCCATGTGCTACCATTTTATAGTACATAACGCCCCTGGTTATATATAGGATTGGATAAGTAAATACATGTACATCAGAACAAACTATAAACGTCTTGACTAAGTAGTAATTGAAAATGTTATTTAACCTACAGATTGATTAAATTCCATTGGTGTTGCAGAATCGCCTTTCGGGTATGCTTGAATCCAAACGGCCTCAGCAGCACTATCTTAATATTACATTAACAGGTCCTCTACATCGGACGAGAGGTTACATAGTGCAAAATCGTTTAGCATATTAGATGTCAATTGTTTGTTTTTTTATAGTTGTTTTGATTCTACTAGTTCGGACACCTGTTCCTTTACACCTTCTTCGACAGCTACACATGAGGCTTCAATATTGTATGAAAGCCAAGCTGCATATGTTGGTGGCATCCTTGTCTGTCTATGAAAAATATGGGTGAGCGCATGAATACAGGCGCGAAATGTATTAGGAGTGGCTAATGAGAGCAACTTCACGCTTAATAAGGAAAAGTTTGAACTTGCCAAGATAAATAAACTACTTGGTTCATATTTTCCCAAAACATGGTCTTAAGCATGATCACACCATGATAGATGCAACTCCAAAAATGTGAATTCCACAATCTATCAAAATACCGCCGAATTTGCAGAGATTAATATTCCATTAAGAATAAGAGAGCGACGAAACAAGAATATTATCATGCTTATTTCAACATAAAATGTTTGAAAGAGTTGGTCACCAATTTCCCTGTAGGTAAGCTGTTATCTAAACATGTGCACGTAAAGGGAAGTTTGGACAATTCCACACCCAGTTACTTATGCTCCAGTTAGGGCATAATGCATAGACTGAGAAGATTATGTGGGCGGTATTATTAGCATGTGGAAGACGTAATCAATATGTATATGGTGCAAGTACATCCTAAGATAAGTTAATTCACAAACCGAACAAATATATGTATATTGCCTAATTGTATTCCGTGTTCCACATCTCACTGTATGGTTAGTGGAAACCAGAAAAAGAGGTAAAAAAATTTACCCAACATTTACCAATATCGAATATTAAACTTGAATAGTTCAGAGGTGAAACATATCGTGTCTTAAAGAACAAACAACAGAAATTAACCCTACGCTGGTATTATTTTCAACTCACAGAATTATTTCAGGTATCAATTAAATAAATTCCTTTACTTGCAATCATTCAACCAACCTTTCAAGACTTTAACTAATCTTAGACGTGTTTAATTATATCAATGTTCCTTGTACATGATGTCATTCAGTTTAAAGGAAATGGATATCAAAATGGCGTCTTAGTAATAATTTATGCTAAGTGGTAACGACACGTCAACATGCATAACACTTGTATACCATACAGTTGCATTGGCAGAATCATCAAATCAATATATGTTAAATCAAAAGGTTGTCGCATATTTGTAATATCCGTGTATACCACTTTAGTGGTAAGTTTAACTACAATGTGGTCATCCCCATCCTTCGGGGTGAAGAAATTAGTAAGGCTTTCGTGGCGCTTCCCTTAGTCGCCACCGGAGCACTTTCGGAAAATGTCGAAACTTTTTCACTCCTACTGCACCAATGATAATGCCTTCGCTATGGTCCTGCACCCACATTTTGTGTTGTAAAGTGGTAAAACTTCCGCGACAGGTGTGACTTGGCCTACGCTCGTTCATGATTCACTGCTCTAATAGTAATAGTTACAATTAAAATGGAGAACATGACTATTAGCTTATAACTGCATATTTTATTAGACATGAAATAGTCATGAAAATCACTCAGTTAAAACAGCTAAACATGATAGCAATGAAGTTTCATTGTTCGATTTGCTTCCATAATTTCCATATTTTGCTTCCACATTTTGACTTTCCATATCAATGTTTAACGAGCACAAATGCAAAATAGTGTTGACAATAAGCAAAACTACATGTGGCGCTATGTACTATTAAATGACAAGACGACGCTTTATTTAGTCTGCCTGTGTATAAATTGTATTTAGTTTACCATTAGGGCATTTATATGTTAGATTTATGTGTTAGATTGATAATACTGAATTACATAATTGCAGTTTAAATTGTTTTTTAACTACATCTGAGTACTAGACGAGGCCCAGCAGTATTAGTCATATCGGGTACCGGTATAGGCCTACCATATGTCCATTTCCATAGGTTTCATTTTTCTCGCCGGTAATAGTATTTTGACCCATTACTTAGATCCAAACATTTTAAGATATATAGTTATATAGCATGAACAAACGTGATGATCAACATCTCCAAATATGAACGAGATGAAGTTTTGGACTCGACAAATCCCTTTTTCAAAAAAGGTAGCATTCAATTATAAAAAGTGATTTACCAGGTATCCACTTCTGTATAATGATGAGATTGAATTGTAATACCATCCCACCTAATCATGTTACCTGCTATCAATACTATACCACTATATCAGTCTATGACTAGAACCACTTGTCTTTGTGTGATCTACAGCCTGCTTACGTTTATATCACACTTGTGGTAAAACAAGTTTAGACAAAAAATATCAATATATATATTTAAAACGTAAAAGTCAAAATGCTTCTCATATGTTTCTAAAAACAAATAGTTATAAATAAAATCCATTTCACCCCATCATCACGATGACTAACTAAACCTGAATGCTTTAAAGTTCCTTTGAATCTCAGCAAGAAATTGTCCGACTTAGTCGGACATTCCGTGATGACGTCAGCAAGGAACGTTTTCTCTGCATGGTACTACTATATATAGTCATGGATTGTATACACGTTATCAGATTGTCAGATAATTCTTTTAAAATGTCAAAATTCGTTGCGTGTAGCATTTTCTTTGCAAAACAAGAAAAAGCATATGAACCGATTACCATATTACAGTGACGGCGCTGGGGAGAGGGCGGACAAGGCGGGCATCCACTACACGTATGTAGGCCTACAAATGTGCTCATCGATATTGTGCTAGCCTTCGATGCCCCCCCCCCCCCCACCACTCACTCATGAAATTGTGCCGTCATATACAGATATACCTATTTGATAACATGATTTTTTTGAACGTGATTTGATGAACGTGATTTTGCGTGTAAAGCAATTAGTGAAACTACTCGGATTTTATCAATTATTTATGTGTAAACGCGAATTATTGTACTATCGGCATTCCCTATATTGTTGTTGTTGAAGTGCTTCCTACATTATTTTGAATGTAATCGCTAATTACGAAAGCATATAGGATCGGATACCACGCTTGGCCTAATCGGAGACAACCGCCATTAATTTCTCCATTGACATTGACACACTAAATTCGTCAAGTTATTTTAAATGGCGGATGCAGCATGCATAGAAATTCCCAATTTGTTTATGGACCTGAAAGCCGACGAGCTAGATATTTATGGCACCCTCAAATTATCATAGCATGACCGATCCGTTTTTGCTAGGAGTTGTGGAAGTTTAGGAAGGTACAGCCTGTCCCTAACAACTGCTCTGACGGAGCAATTTTATCAACATAGTGACGAATTCCTAAAATGGTTACTTTAACCCCACACCATACATTTACACCATATGTACTTTGATTCATGTTATTAATTTTCAAAGAATAAAAAGGAATCACAATCTCTGCTAACCTGCCATAAAAATCATCTAATAAAAATAACATATGCACTTTTATTTGAACATTAGTCATGGTGGTGTGCTCCGGATAAGGAAAACAGCTACAATTCTGAAAATACGTTTTATAAGTAATGGTGGCCTAATTT
>JAODAF010145449.1:0-10311 GCA_027574765.1 Molpadia intermedia | reverse complement strand
TCAGACTTAACTAGATGGTGTCCCACCATAAGTAAAGTAGTAATCAGGCCTCCCACTATCTAAGCATAGCCCCACCATCAGTTGGGGCAAAGCATAACAGAAAATTTTGTGCTTCAGGACACCCCTAGATGGCCGGAAGTGGCACTCAAATTCCTTTTATACAAGCACTTGAAATATTTAAAAGGCTATCATTTAAGAAAATAACAAGACGGAACGTTTTTAAAAGCTTCTTTTGATCCGATTTTGGTGGGATTTTTTGCTTTTTGTTTCTGTTATTTTTTACCGCTACTTGAGAATCGTCCCACCAAGTGGACATGTCCCACCGCTTGCAAACCGATGTCCTAAATAACTCAAGTTGAGTGATGCAACGTCATTGCCAAATCTTTATAACTTGTGCCATATAATAAATAGGCAAGGGACACATAACAGTAGTAAAATTATATCTTTGGTTAACTAAGAGACATAAATCCTAAAGGCAAATATGGTTTGCATGGTACATTAATGGAAATGCTATATCTTAATCCAGAGACACCACAACCAAGCAGAATATTCCCTTTGGAGAAAGCCAACTTCCATTAATCAAAAACTTTGACTACAGGGTTTAAGACACTCAAAGGGTTCTTAGAGTTCTTAAATGGATATTTATGCCCTTCATTTCATTAACATAGGGAATCAATGGGAAACCCAAAGGGAACCTTTCAGAATTCACTCAAAGTGTGTCATAAGAAATTTCATGTGGAAAGCCATTAATATATAAAAATCAAGAGGACGCTTATAGCTCATGGACCACACATGTCCCGAAACAACTTCCAAATGAGGGCTCCTAGATTCTTAAAATTGAATATATATTATTATAAAAATAGTCATATAAAATTTACAGCCTGGCAAACAATATGAAAGGCTGTATACAGGGGATACATGAACCTAGACTACCAGTGTCTTCTATTCCACATTCGTAAGAGTAACTTTGTTAGTTTTGAAGGTACAATCACTGGTAGCACGCAATGGTAAAATTCAAATTCCAGACAGTTGAAAGTCTGAGTTAGCCATTGGGTCCTGCATGTGATATTACTCTAATTTGTGTCTATGAACAACGTTAACAATCATTTACATACTGCAAGTTGAAGACATGTTTCAGGTGTCCTCGAAAACTCACATGACTTGACTACACAGGATCATATGTTTAAGTCTCACATGATATTCTCAGGAAAGTTTTCTTCCATAATGTTCTGTCACATTGTTTCAAAACTAGAAATGTTATAGACTAACTGCCATGATTTATCACAGTCAATAGTGACAAGGATTATTACACATACTAATATTTAGCAGCTAACCAATTCTCACAATGAAAGAATTGCATGCGGTGCTCAAAGCATATTTACATACAGTAGGCCTATATATTCTTGCAATCCGTTCATTCCTAAAATAATTCTCAAGCCCGTGGTGACTGTACAAACAGTCACAAACAGTGATCAATGGTTAACTTTCACATTAATTATACCCTGCCCAAGCCACATATGCTAAACAAAGCAGGGTGACAAGTTTTCTAACTAGTTCGTTTTTAATGTCTTAGATTTGACTCAGCTGGGATCCAACGCCAGGACCTATCAGATGGTTATTGGAAGGCCTAACTACTATACCATACTAATCAGTGTTTTAGGACAAAAGGAAACTTATAACATTAATGTTGGTTTGCTTTAAATAATCGTTAACAATGGTAATTATTATGCTCCAACTTTCATATAAACTACTGTATGACAATTCTGACCATCAATGACGGACATGAAATATTCCATCTACTGTAGGTTTAATAAGAAATAATGACTTAAATTACTACCTTCATAATTAGACTTTCACTATACAGTATACAGGGGAGCATGGGGTGATCATTAATAGGGTTCTAACTGCATGTGTCTGATGCCTCACCCCAGTGACAGAGCTAGCATTGACCCAGGGGCGGCCATCCCCCTGGCTCACAACACTACCAGTGCCCATTTGGTGCAGTTTCATTGGCATTTTATAGCCACCACAAAGCGCCTCAAAAATGAAATTTCACCCCTGGCCAAAACCCCTCGCTGCACCACGGTGGTCTCAACATACACTATACCAAAATACCATTAGTTTTCTTTACTTTCCTGAACATATTTTCATGCCCTTATATATTTATACTAAGGCTAAGGTAAATGTACAAGAAATTTTAGTATTATCCATGTTAACTTATATTTTGAGTTGCATAATAATTTCTAGCCTGCCTAAATTCAGAAACTTTCATAAATTAAGATCAAATAAAAGTTATGTTGTTACATGGTTCGTTTTCATTAGTAAAATTTTTCGTCAGGCAGGAGCTTAAATGAATCTGAAAGTATTTTGGCAGAAAATGTGTCAATCTTAATTAAAAGTATCAATATATACTGCAATATATATATATACCTTAGGCTATATCTATAACCTGTTTAATGTTTTGGAGAACAGTTTAAAGATAGAACAATAATTATTTTTAGAAAGTAGAGTGCCTACATTTAAGACCCATCACCCATGCCATGGTTATCGGTCACACAACAGTACATGCCGCATGGATTGTTGTTATTTTTCTGTACAAAATAAAATTATACAATAATACTGGAGTCATTTCCACCATCCCTGTCTTTTGTTCACCAAATACATTTTCCCAACTAGGGCTGTGCATTTTCGTTTTATTTACTCACCATTTAGGTGTTATTAAATGTTTGTTTATCATTTAGCGAAAATGTTGAAAATACTGTAATTGAAAAATAATCCATAGAAATCCCCAGATCTAGTGGAATACACCAGACATGCCACTATATTGTACATAATTACATATAAAACAAATGTATTATTTCATAAAATTCCTGGGGAAAAAATTCGTTCATAACATTATTCTAAGGCATTTAATTCTTGTAATAAATGCATGTTGTTGGGAGCTAAAACACTGTAAGCTCTATACAACCTATTTTTTATACAGTTCCATTCTCAGATTTTATTCAAATCAGTCACAATAAAGTCACATCAGTCCAAGTAATCTTTGCGGCAAATTTTACTAAAAATATGTACAATATATACTATAGGGACAGCAACAGCCATGGTTCTAGTTTCAACTCCATCGTGTCAACTATACCTTCAAGGTGTTTCGGCTTAAGATATAACTACAAGAGAGCCTTAAATCTGATTTAAGATAATGATGTCATCGGGGAGGCTGCATCATTATCGAGGTTGCTTTCAACATGCTATCGAGTGGCTTTCAAAGTGAAGGAGACCGATATAAGTTACACGTCTTTGATAAATTTTATTCAACGCAATTTTATTTGGAATACTGTTGGCTAGCAGAAGAAAACAAGAAAAATGCCCTCAGGTCATGAAAGTGACAACCTGAACTGGGTGAATGTGACCACTTCCCTACTGAGAAAAAAGCTAGTAGGGTGGAATATGCTATATTACAATTTACAAGGTAAAGTAGTGAGCACTGTAAATATGAACTACAGTACACACAAAAATAAAAAAAAGGTAGGCTGACAAAGGAAAGTGTAGGAGCCATTAAAATTACCCTGTGGAAGGGTTGTGAGGAATAGCGGTAGTCAAGTCAGTACCGGTACTAAAGCGTCCGGTATTACCAGTACCAAATATTTACGATACCGCCCAAAAGTGGAGGAACCATTCAAATGACCCAGTGTCAGGGTTGTGCGGTATAGTGGTGTCAGTAGCAGTACTAAAGCATCTGGTAGTACCAGTACCAAATATTTACGATACCGCCCAATGCTCACCTTTACAGAAGACAAACCTTAATGAGTGATAGTGGACATGAATATATTTGAATAGAATTTACCAAAGCATTTTAATTACAATAGCAACTGATATTCTGCCACCAATGAGTCTCTTCACTAATAATCTGCAAAACACCTGATCTTGCTTGAAACAACATTATGGATCCCTATGTTTTTTTTTTGGAGATTTACAAAATTTACCTAAACCCTGTAGATCAGAGGACAATAGATAATTACATAACTGATTCTGGAGGATCTGGGAACTAAACCATGAACCTGAATATTAATATTATGATGGACCTGAAACCTCCCAAAATTTCTGTAAGTTTCCTCACAAAAACAGGGAATTTCCTATCACACACAAGAATTTTTTGAATTACCATGTAAAGCAGTTTCTAGACCTCACTGCACTTTTGCCCATTTCATGTCGTCAACTCTGGGTTTGATGTTCGTGAAATGCTCGATCCATCTTTCCAACCACGTCCAGAATCCATACTTCTCCATCGGGTAGTTCAACCATCCTGTGGTGATGCAGAAATATGTCTCATGTGGTGCTACGTGGTGAACCCTATGATGACGTCTTGGAAGGATGATGTGAAGATCCTGCAGGAGGGTGACCCATCTGGGAAGGCCAAAGTAAGTGTGGGACCACTTGTGAATTTGATTAGTCAGGGTGACAAATATAGCGAGTAAAAAGAAAAATGTCTGTGTACTGAAAGAGTTTTGGATACTCTCCTCGCTTCCGGTATAAAAATAGTAGGCATTAGGAACAAGTAGTATAACTGCTATCATGAAGTTGTCCCCGTTGGTTTCGATGAAGTCATGACGGGTGATGGCAGTTGGGTCAATGTGGTGCTCACGGAAAGGCCTGATGAATGCCTGAAAAAACACAAGGTAGGTAAGAGGGTAAACACTCAAAGACTGATCTACACTGTAAACATTGTTCTTTATGAGCCAAATCTATAAATCCTGTAACTTTCATGGGGCAGTAAAACAAACCTTATTTATATTTTTGAAGCATTTTTAATGGTATTGTGTATCACTATGAGCACTATGGCTTAGGGCTGTCAACGTTTAGCAGTTACATGCTAAACGCTCGCTTTCCTCACTAAACGTTTATTGAAACTCCTAAACTTTCAACAATTTCAACAATATTCTGCATAGGATTTAAATTTAACGTAGCCTTGTACATCGGCCACGGTTATAACGATTCGCCGTAGTTTAACTAATGTGAGCTAGAATCAAATGCACAGGTGTACATCACTTACGCTATGTGTCGTATATACTGGTACCGTACTGGAATATACCGTATATGGTAACTCTAACATCCGCTAATTTTCGCGCCCTCGTGTGTATATTACATACAAACTGACGTATAGTATTGCTCATATACGTTAACTCTGCACGAAATGTAAGTTGCTCAATGTCACAATGGATGTGTACACGATGTATGTAACGGGTGTCTGATGTAAAAATCTCTCTAAACTAGCAATGTACAGCAAAACTCCGTATACACATAAAGGCTATGGTCGTTCACTTATCGTGTGTGTGTTAACCTGTTAGAGTTAGGATACCTTTGTTAAGTATGTATACTGAAGTCAATAAAGGTGATCAAATACGTAACGCGTACCGGCGGAACCAATTTAAACAATGGACAATTTTACCACGCCCACTACGATCTTTTTATTTATTTTTTATAGAATTATAAAGATTGTTTCTATTAATTTAAACGTTCATGGATATCATGCATAATAGTAGAGGTTCAGTAGCCTATAGGCCTAGCCTATACTGTTTTTTTGTTCTCACTTCGTCATTGAGGCACACAAGTGACACAACATTATACAAATTGGCTTCGACTCAAGCTTTTGAAAAAAACGTGTACACAATAAACGATCGTTAATTTTTGCGGTTACATGTTTCGTAAAAATGCTAAACGTTGACAGCCCTACTATGGTTATTGGCCGACAAATCCTGTGTAAAAAATCTATTTGAAATTTGGGGGGTTTCGGGGAAGGCCCGTCAATGGAAGGCATTCAAAATGTTGGTGGGAGTTGGAGAGAATATCTCCCAGGATTCCCCCTCTCCTATTACTCTGTATGAGCTATAAAGCATAACATTTCCACACATTTAGATTTAGGGTCTCACTATTTTAAGGTTACGATGGGAACCTTTGTCCTGTTCTGGCCAGAGGTTAATCACAGTTTCTAAGATGCTGTTGGTGAAATTTACCTTGCCAAAGATTGGTAAAGTCACTGAACCATACGAATCCGCTGCCCAGTGAACCAGACCAGAGCAGAAATCTGCTAAAACGATTCCACACACTAAAAGAGAGAAAAAAGGAAACATCACTTTTATGAGCATGAAATTAAGAGGAATCTACATTTAAAATATAGGAAAATAGTTATACCATTTAATTTCTAGGATTTAACAAGCTCCGCTCGGCGCTCACCCCATACAATCGGCAATCCCCACTTCATGCATTGCTACAGGGCACTTTACATGAATTGTTACTTACATACATGACTACTTGAGGACAAGTTTGGGCTTTTACTAAAAAAAATTATCCAATTTATCCAACAATTGTATAGTACAACAATTGTTGGTGGGCACTCAAAATGTAAGTAAATTTCACTTTAGAGAGGAATTTAATCGAAATCATTAATTCAATTTAACATTCAATTTTCAAGTACAATTCTGACTATACAGTGTAGTGTACAAAACAGTTAGGGCAAATTTATAAACATCACATGGCACGTACTGTCATCAATCC
The DNA here is from genome assembly GCA_027574765.1 of Molpadia intermedia. Taxonomy (NCBI): domain Eukaryota; kingdom Metazoa; phylum Echinodermata; class Holothuroidea; order Molpadida; family Molpadiidae; genus Molpadia; species Molpadia intermedia. The sequence continues at coordinate 3,762 of JAODAF010145449.1, read as the reverse complement.
AATTCCAATATGACATCAATGAATGAATCAATATGACATTCATGACATCAAGAATGAGTTCATTACAATATGTCATTGTTGAGTGTTGAGAAATCTTGTTTTAGGCTACTGTACAGTACGATCAAGTCAGGTAATCAAGTTCAGAGGAACTTCAATAGTAAAGTTACATGTAAGGAAAAGTTGGTTACTTGACATGATACTCCATTTGATTGATGGTTGTGTACAGAAATCAGCATAACATATTAAACACAAGTTTCATGTTGATCTTTGATGGGATTCACAACCATGACATTAATGTTGAGCCAATAAAATAAAACTTAAAGCAGGGTTCAGAGTTCATTCCTTAAATAATTTGCACAATAATATATATCCATAAAATATGTCCAAAAATGTCCTCTTAAATGCAAACAATTCACACTAGAGAAAGTTAAAATCATAACTTACCATGTAGAAGGAAAGTGCAAAGATATAAAGTGTATGTAGTAGGTCGATGCATACTGCATATATTTTTCTTATTCCATTTTCTTGAAAATGTTTGTAAGAGTCAGGACATGAGTGGTAATTTTCTATAATAAACTATTGATTGAATATTTATTTCAGTTAAAAACAAAACTAAATTTAACTGCTTAAACTCTGAACTGCTTAAGAGTTAGCATTTAAGGTGTATACTGTTTGAATTAGGCAGGTATTTGTTTGCACACATCGAATTCAAATATGTAAGATATTTAATAACACTCAGCTGGATATAAATTGACAGCACCCACCCTCTTGACGATAATTGCACTTTGATGTTTGAACAACAGATGCACTGTATACTACAGATAAATCATTACCTTAATATCAAGACTATGTTCAGTCAGTGTAGATGCAGATATGCTATGAGCAGACTCACCATGATACAGTACCATTGGGGTTCTAAATAGATTCTAAATTTATTTTATTGATATCAAAATATCTATCATGGTTCTTTTATCACTAAATCTTCTCTTCTGCAACTCCAAAAACTTTCTGAAACCAGAATGTTGATATCATATAGACCAGATATTTGGATGGTGCTTTCTTGGTTGTTGGCTAAAAATAACCAGAATAGACAGGATTTTCAACCAAGAACCATGGTGAGTCTGCTCATGATAGTGATAGATGCAGATTTATAGTACCATGCCTACAGTACATGTACAACATTTTGCATTACCCTATGGTACAGTATCAACAAGATGGAACAGTACTTTAATTAATGTGCCAAATCAAGTTGGGTACTACACGTAGTGTTGTACTGATATATGCCTGTAGAAAATATCTTATGTCAAAATGATATCGCGCTGTTGTCAAATGATATGGGGCTATTGTCGTAATTCACCAATGCACAAACATAAAAATTATGTTGTTGCTTAAAACTAGCTAGTGCATTGACCTGTTATGTTCCTTCACAGAGGCCAGGTCTATACATAATTGCTATGTACGTATTGGATGCCCTGGCTTTAAGCATGGAGCTACAGGAAATTTCGAAGGAGCTGTGCAGGTACAGTAGTGTACATATATGTATAAAGTTGTTTAATTTAATAGTCTACTGTACTGTTTTTCTGTACATGCAGGTACTGTACTGTATTGCTTATATCACAATTAGCAATGTTCAGATCTTGGGTTTTTTGTCAGCTACAGTATGTTATGGCTGACACATTTTAAGCTTCACTTGTTTTAAAACATTTTGATGCAATTTTGGTATTCAACAAAGTACATACAGTACATGTATTTTTTAAGTTTTGTAAACGTCCTCATAATTTCACAATATCATTTTAAGTGATTTGCAAATGATATTGTGACCTAAAATTCACAATTCACCTCAACGTATTTTACAGATGTCGCAATATCGGTGCCCTCGTGTGCCTTGAGCTCCCTAAAAAATGATGCATGCTTTTTTGAAGCAATAATATCCGCCCTCCTTGGAAATGTCTGAATATTTCAATATAATGGACAATATACTGGTCATAGTGGGATGCAGTACAGTATATGCCTCAAACACCCCCCATTCCTCCCCACCCCCAATATTAAGCTTTAATGAGTTTCTATATCTGTCTCAGATGTACACTGTACAAGTAGCACAATAAGTAATGGCAGACAGTATGACATGCTCTCAGGAATTCATGGTGCGAGCATTGAGCCATAATAGGCTGATATGGGGTTCAAGTTAAATTGCTCAAAATATGACGTTCTAAGAACAAGTTGGGCAATTATTTTCTTTGTTTTTTTTGGCCTGTTGCATTCTACCTTACCCATGTCCAAAGTTCCAATTTCACTAAAGTGTATGTTCATATACAGTACATGTAGGTATGGAAATTATTTTGATTCATCTTAAACTTTGCATTATATATAACTGCCATATTATAATTAATATGCACATATTTGGTGAAAATAAAGGTATTTATCAAATCATCCAGGTCACCAGTTCTCAATGGAATTGTCAACAATTTGTGATTTTCACAAGCCTATAAGAATATGGCCGTTAAAGGACATAGACTCTATCACTGCAATCAAACACAGACTTACCTCCAGCTATGATTGGCGTCATCCAATTTTCCTTTGTGAAATTTATGATCAACTGGAAGCCCACATAAAACATCAAACCTGCCCCAAGTAGCACACAGATGTACTCTTGAATTCTTTTCTCTGGAGGAAGGAGAGAAATTTATATGAAAATAGTGACTATTAAATTAATGTTGTCATCGATTTCATATGGAGGGCCAAACTCTTAGCAAAGCCATTATTCCTTCAGCTACTAGCTGTATGTTTTGTATGGGTCATTCCATGAGGTTGGGGCACAGAATGTTGTGCCACCCTGTAGGCTGTTACATACAGAAAAAATAGGGTAAAATGTACCTAATATTTTACCCTATTTTTTCATGATATTTTAGTCAAAATTAATTTTAACCCATTCAAGTATCATAAAACATATACTTATATATTGTATATATCTCTATATACCCTCTCATTTACATATTACATCAAATGAGATATCAGGTGGATGTATAGATAAATGTCATTTTGTGTGCAAACCTGATCATGGAATGACCAATATTTAGTATTGGCATTCTGGCAATACACATCAGGGTTGGGGTACACATCAGGGTTGGGGTACACATCAGGGTTGGGGTGAATTATAAAATTTTGTGTAATTAAATACAATACAATACATGTTGGTAATACTATTTTGTTATTATTTATTAAGTTTAATTCAAAAGATAAACCCAGAGCAGTAAACGATAGCAATTTTGTAATGCATATGTCAGGGAGTAAGTTCACTGCAATAATGGCAGTAAATGCAGTCACATTGTACACACTAGTGTATGGCAATTGGTATGCATCCTAAAACTCCCAACATAAAGCATGTGTTTTCATTTTGTTGTGGTGCACGTTAGAAGTAAACTCAATTGTTTTAGGCTACACGATGTTACATTAAATTCAACATATGATTCTATTGTGAACTATTTCAGCTGATTTACATGTAAAATTGCACACGAATAGCATGTTTTTTTCACTTGGAACACTGCCAGGATTGTCAAAGATTCAGTAATTAATATAAATTGTTGATTTTTATAAACTGCGGTTCGGATTACAGCAGGTACAGTATAGCCTACACACTATTCTACAATGTAGTGGGGTTTACATTAGGCTTGGGCGGTATTGCTCAAAAATTACCGCGGTATATCAGTATCACGATAATGAACTCGCATCTTACACAATTATCAAAATAATTTTCACAGTCCG
>JAODAF010145338.1:0-10311 GCA_027574765.1 Molpadia intermedia | reverse complement strand
CGGTTTTTTAAGAACGAATTTTTGCACACCCCTATCGCAATATACGTTCTTAATTTATTCATAAATTATTGAAATTTGAAGATTCCTTGGAAACCGCCTGACTCACAGAGAAGCCAATTTTGTAGAGCTTGTAAAACTTATATCCGTTTCCCTTATAATGTAATATTTGTCAGCGAAATGCAGTTAGAAATGAAGTAAAGTTAAACTTTTACAACAAATATGTATCAGTGATGAAACTTAATATTATTCTACTGTTGCAAATCATCAATATTTAATTAATATTTCATTATTCCTCAGGAAAACGAAGATCGAATAATTCAGGAAAAGAAAATGGAAATGCGCCGTCAGCAGCGAGAGCAAAACAGATCTTTTCGTATGAGCGAACATCAAGTGAATGCTCAATTCCATCGGAGGAATAGTATGCCTGCTAACTTAGTTACCAAAGATAAGTCCGATATCGATCGATTAGTTGTAAATTATCACACTGGATTTAAAGTTACCGAAAAGGACGGTACACGTGATCCTACTAAGGACCGTTCAGAAGAATTGGCCGACAATCAATCACACATCCAAAATTATGTAACAGCCTCCCCACATAGGGAGGAATCGTCCATTAATAGATTTCGAAAAATTTCTAATCAATTTGACAAAGGTTTAGATTCGATATCGGAAGATAATCGTAGAATTGTTTATAGTAGTGGAGAGGTTACTGACAGTGGAAGGAATTCACCAGCGACGCCTACACGAAGCCGCAGTATCAACAACTCACAAGACCAAGTTAGCCTGATGGAGATTTTGGAAGCAGGAATTGATGAAGATACAGAAATGTTTAAAAGAACTGGTTTTCGAAAAAGTGGAGGTAGAAGGTCAGGGAAGATGCGAAAAGAGGTATTGTTGTGTAGTAGTCGGGAGAGATCGGAACCTTCCACGCCGGCTAGCTCCCGTCCGAACTCCCCATTAGCATCTCCGCTGCCCAGTCCATCCCCAAATTCTTCTAAGTATAACTTTCACTTTGACAGGAGTAAGAGTTCACCATTCCCACGTGGACGAATAAGTCCCGTGGATGAAATTAAGAGACACTCCTACACAGAGAAAATGGAAGTCTCATCACCCCTGGCTAGCGAATCTTACCCAAGTTCTCCAGTCGAGAAACATATGAAGAAACACTCTTTTCTCACGACATCTACACCAGGTGATGCTACATTATCCCCTCCTAGTGAAATGAAGATAGAGAGACGCGTCGGATTGGCGCATACATTAAATTATTTTACGAGGTCAGATAATATATCGCCAGAGAAACAAATACACAAAATTAACGTAAAATCTGATACACATATTACATGCCAGGTTGAAGATATGGCTACATCGGACTCGTCTTCGGAAGCCAGGACGCCTTCACCAGATCTCCAATCAGATCCACCACCGAAGAATGTCGAAATATCTACTATGAATGGAAACTTGGATAAAAACTCAAATGTGACTGTTGAAACCAAAGAAGAAAAAACAGCTAGAAGGACAAGTAACAAAATTTATAACGATCGCCCGTCTCAAGTCTTCTTTGACCAAAAGTTTTTGTTTGGTGCTATTAAAGAGGAAAAGTGGGGAACCATTGAAGAAAAATTAGACCATGAAAGAAAAACGATTGAGACAATAATGGTTGGAACGCCTCCCCGGGGAAGAAAGAGAGGTTTGGCTGGTCTAGCTGCTCTTAAGGTAAGTGATGGTATATAATATCCTACAACAGTATATAATATCCTACAACAGTATATAATATCCTACAACTGCTATATTTACGTCAGGAAGGAATCAAATTTAGTACGATGATACATTCTTCCGCTTGAATCACAAATAGACAAATAATATAATATTTTTTTTATGATTTCATCTGATTGTCGGTGGACGTAACTTTGCAAGAAGCCTACTTGTGGCTAATGTAACCAATCTCTCAAAGCAACACCTTTATCTCCAATGTAGGAAAACCACGCACAATACGTATATATCCCATTATAAAATAAGGAAAACCTTATTGTGACACCACCAGGAAGTAATATATCAAACAAGTTATGGCTTTTTCACACGACTGCGTAATTAATGCGTAATGTTGAACTAGTCATAGATGCATGGATTTATAAGCATCCCGTTTTAACATTTAACTAATCATATTTCGCTTAAATTTTTTTTATTTTAACTTCCATGATATGCAATCGTTTTCTACTTAAGTTGAGTTGCATTCTAATTAGGAAGAATACAATTTCACTTATGTAGAATTTTAAGTACATTTGGGAGGTAAATGTTGCTGGTCATATGGATTACATCACAGTGTCTTGTAAATGAAAAGCTAAACAATCGATAGCTAAGTAAAATACTTAAATGTAATTGTACTTTACTTTGGTGCAATTACGTTTAACTGAAGTAAAATGGCACTCCATACTACTTAAGTAGAATACAATTTTACTTAAGTAAATAGAATTTCACTTCCATAGAATTGTATTTTACTTACGTATAATGCACTTTTACTTAAATAGATGCATTTTATGTAACTAATATTAGGAGGTTAATGTTGAAATGGCTATCCATATGGATTTGCATGTCAGTGTCTTGAAAATGATATAAACAGTCTATAGCTGACCACTGCACATCACCCATTTTAATCATGATTTTTTTGTTATTAATTCAGGAACGACAGAAATCAATTGATAATGAAAACGGTGAAGATGATGATACGATGTGGCAATCCATCGACCAACAAAATCTGTTGACCAGAGGGGCGATCGTCGATATGAGAAGTGATTTGAACAAGAAACACGAATCCGTAACGTCAGCTGATGATCTCAGCAGTCCGGATAGTGTAGAGAAAGATTTGAAAGAAGACTTTTCAAGGTTGAGTATATCTTCAAAGGAAGAGATAAATGAAGTGTTTTCAAAAGTGGATAAATCAGAAGACGTGGAAATAAGTGATTGCAAAGAACGGGTACTGAACAGTCATCAAAATGTGAACGTTTCACAGAACAATCTGATCAGCGTTGCAGAACAAGATGGGTTGGTAAACGTTTCTACAAAACCACTGGAGACAGAAAAGTTGGAAGAAGTAACAGCTGCTCCAATTGAGGATAATGTTGATCTAACTACCATAAATTATTATGATCAAACAGATCCCAAAGAAGCAGGGAATAAAGATCAAAACATTATTTTAAGTAAAAATTCCAATGAAGAAGAAATACAGAATAGTAAAACATTAAGCTCACCCAGAAAAATGAAAAACACTCCTCAGCGACCTCGGACTCTAAAGGCAGCTTCAAAGAGCAATGTCTCTCGGTCACTCGCTAAGACACCGGCAGATAGTAATTCACCTAAACGTTCAGTGAAACCCATGCAGGTAAAAACGGCTAGCTCAGAGTCCATAAACTCAGACAGCGTGACCTCCCGCGACCGGAGTGGTTCGTCCGCCAGTAGCACGTCATCTGTATCACAGAGGAGTATGACTTCATCTGTGTCACAGAAGAGTATGACATCATCAGTACTAAAAAAGGGTATGACGTCATCTGGTACAAAGCGTACTCTGTCATCAACCAGGTCGAATGTTCCAACTGTTGGTTCTCAAAGAGCAGTAAAGAAAGGCACACAACTTGAAACTCATAAGACAATTATTCCATCTAACGGAACGTCCAAAGGGTCAAAACCAACCAAGTCAACGTCCCTACGACGATCTTCATCAAATGTCAGTACTAAATCCAAGCCTTCTTCAAATGGCGAAGGTGCATTCAAGCGCAATGCACCATCACGTAATACAATTGCTACAACGGGAAAGACCCGCCAAACTTTGTCAACGAGACAAACCTCTCCCAATAAGACTCATAAGACCGATCCGTTGCTACCACCCTGTAAAGTCACAAATGGGTCAGCAAAGAAAACACATGCAAGTTCTCCTAGAAATAAATCATCTTCCCAGAGCTCGGACAATAACAGTGTTGAGTCTGGATCAATCTCTGAAAAGTCAACTCGGGGAAACATTCCATCATATCTTCGCACTACCAAATCTTCAAGTTCCAAAACGACGAAAATGAGAGAATCCGAAGCAAAACTGAAAAGCAGCATTCCAGCAGTGAGATCGCCAGTGAGAGCAAAACAGTCACATCTATCTGCTGTCAAACAGGATGTCAGTACTTCACAAAGCATCCCAGGAAAACAGAGGCTTCCAGCATCCACTCGGAAGAGTCGTCTACCTGTAAGTCAATCTGAGGAACGACCTACTGGGGCAGTTAGTGCCGCCAAACCTATCTCTCAATTACAACAGCCAAACATGAAAAATAGGAACAAACCCCATCAACAGGAAGTTCTAACAGGAAACACTGTAGAAGAACAGCCTCATAATGTTAGTGGAGGTGAAGCCACTCCGACTATTCGTGTAACTAGTCCAAAGAGACCAAGTACCAGTGGCGCTAACGGTGGTTCTTTACACCCATCGCTAATTGATGGAGTTGAAAGAGAAAGCACTCTTACTCGGTCGCGAGTTGGGAATCAATCATTACCACTAAATTCACGTATTCGATCCAAAACAATCAAGGAAAAAAATATTGGTACGCCCATTCTCCCTTCGCCTTATGGTGGTAAGTTTAGTCGTACCAAGAATGCATCTTTGCCCGCGGAGTATCGTAAGAATGTTACACTCAGGAGGATGGAACATAAAGAGAGCACCTTAAGCAAAATAGTCAAAAGACTTAGTTGGAGAGGATCGAATGACCAAGGGTTAGCAAATACCTCAATAACAGAGGAGACTTCCCCAAAGGTTACAACTCAAGTCATCCCTAAGAAAGCAAAGGGTCGTTCAAAAACTACTACTCAGACCGATACACCCACAAAAACAGTTAATGCTGGAGTGGTTCCATCAAGTAAAACTGGTACTTCAGATGGGGCCAAAGCAAAAACACGTCATAGGTTAAACTTCTTTGGACATAGGAAGAAATGAGGCTCTTTGTTAATCTTAATCTTCCGCTTTTTGCGCTTTACATTTATTTTAAAACCGCGGTTCTTTCTCAAAAAGACAGAATTCTAGGAGTCGTAACATTGCGATTCTTTCAGGTGAGTGCCTTTGGATTTGAGGAAATCAAATTGTTAGAAATGACAATAAAATATGTCGAGGGTCTAATTATTTGATTAAAACGTGAATATAATTTATTATTAACATCACACCCAACTCTCTCTTAGTATATTGCGATTATATATTTTGGAAGAAAAAACCGACAACACACAGGTTTGTGTTTCTTTCGTCGATATATCAGTCTACAGGCCTGCAAGGGTAATTCAGAGAAGCAATAATATCTTGTTATTTTAGAACATTTGAATATATGAATATTCAGCAATATTAAGTGACATCTTTTATCCGAATTAAAAAGGTAACTTTCTAAATCGGTTACGATATAAACATGCATGCATTTTATTCAGATATGAGTGCAAACTGATTATACGCGAACAAAACTTGCCTAAATGTATTTTAAATTTAATTTTTATATGCTATACATATAGAGAACAAACATACTTGCGACGGCGCGTTATAGGATAACAATAAGATTATATTTAATACATTTCCCTTTATAGTTGGTAATTTAGGTACAAGCGACTTCTTTTTTAACTTTTTGGTGCTTTATCATTTTTGTATCAATGATCTCGGTCATATGCGTTGATTGACTGGGTAAGACTGTCAATTCGTGCCAGTAGTGTATTCCATAGTGTCTGCTCAGTTGATCCCCGCTAATATGTATGTGGCGCTGGTGATACAACTACATCTTGATATTAGGGTACAGTATGCCACAATTCCATTCAATGAAGAGATATGTTCTAAAGCAACTTTCGGATTTATGAATAATATATTAAATTAACACAACACTCTTTCCGAAACACAAACGTAATTTTCAAATTGACTACGATACCATTCCATTCAGGTCATGCATAACTATTGGGACTTTAGCTTTACTGCTATGCTCAATTTATATGTATATAGTGTAAGTTTTATATTGATCTAGGTTTGATAGATTAACGGTGTTCAGCATATCACCAAATGATGGTTGACACCATTACGAAAGCATAAACGGACGACTCGTCCACATGGTTGAATGTTGGTGATAGAGAATACCTTACAAAAAGACACACATGGCACACAACTCTGTGCTGTGTTGCCTATGTTACTTCTATCTTCTCACAATAAGAAATATGTACAATTATTTCTAGTCAATGGCTCAGTCCGTGTTAAAAATTAATTTATAACACCCAATTGAAGAAAGCGTGTTTTTACTTCGCAATTATTCATATTTGTAACATATCATTCTAAACATTCTAATCTTTTTTAACAAAATGCGCAATATGTAATTGTAATCCTTTTAAGGGAACTTTGAATGTAATGATTGGAACATTTAATTCCATTTCGGTGTAAACGGTGGTGGACGGTTTCACTCGCATCCATTTCTGGGTATGCGGTATTTTTCTCTTCATTACCTTTGGAAGGATGTCAACACTATATGGTTTGCAGATCTGTCGACAAAGAAATGCTGAAGGGAGATACCGCGAGGCTCAATATGTTCTTGTGTATGACACGATATAATAATTACACATACGTGGTATCATACTTGCTGATATACCGTACCGGTACGCTTTCAAAACCTTATAACAGTGGTGTTCAGTGTATTTATATTGACCGTGGGAGTGTGATATTTTCATATTTTAAGTTCATTATAACTTTCATTCACTATAACCTCTATTCATAACGTTATATAAACGTCATAAGCGGTAACGGCAAACCAACTATATATTTCTCAATTTAAACCTTTGGGTTTGTCTGAATTTTGTTTTGGGCTATCGCTTGTCTGGTTAGCCTGCTTTTTGCTACCCAGAGTAAAAAACAGCCTGGCTACGGGCCTCTATATAAATAGATACAAATAAACGATTAGAAAATTAGTGTGCAAAGTGTTTTGCCCCCGAAATATATGGTGGTCTCCCCATTAGAATGCCTGGATATACGACTTGGACAGTTGGAGAACCTGTATTGTAACTCGAAATATTATTTTGTCTTTTGGAATGAATTCGTGCGAACTCTGTCGGCAAAAGAACAAAAATTTTCGAGGTTTTAATACAGTTGTTTGAATATTCTGAAAATCTTGCAATATTGGTTCTGAATATTGACGAAACAGTAAATGTCCTTGATCCTGTACTCTTACTATCAGCATTCCCTGCATTGTACCCCCAGTGACATAGGCAATATTTTCTTATTCTTAGCATGGGGATGGGTGGAGGTGTGTGGGGGTGGGTGGGTTAATCAATTATACCAATATTGTCTGGCTGAATTACTTTTCAGCGACAGTGTGGAAAGCGCCTACACGTACAATTCATATGAATTAACAGCTAGCGATATGCATGGCGCACTGAAAAAGGTCAGTTGCCGTGCGTGTGGGTAGTTTACGTATTTATGAAATATTTATGATTTCTTGCTTAATAATTGATTTTATGTAAGCAAATCGTCCAGATGCAGGGTTTTACTAGCCAGCGGTGGACGGGCTGAGGGTCGTCCAAATGTGTATCGGAACCACGAAATGCGGCTCTCTATGAGCTATGCTTAACTAACCACCAGCTATATAGGGGAACTGTTTATAATATATTATTTTTCATAACAAGTAGTTGTGGGGCTGGAGTACAGCGGTATTATGGAGGACGTTCCCCTGGCCCACGTGGCTACGACATTCAGTACCTACCTGTAGTATTTGCGATCAAATACGTTATAAACTTACAATGACAACATTCTGGGCTTTTATAAATTGAAATACCGCCATCTTAAAATCGGTCTTTCAGTTGTATAATGATCAGTATCAACACGGATAGCTGTTTTCTAAAATAATTATGTCTGTTTGTTTAAATTCCTTACTATTTATATTCTGTATGTTGGTTTCGGTTTTTACTAAAATTGATTTTTTTTTATAGTTAATATTACTTCCTCTCCTGGATGTTAGTATTGTTACTTTTGATAGTTGGTAAGTAATGTAATATATATTTTACATGTTTTGTTGTTATTTAAGGTTTTTTTTATTTAAAATATTTTGGGTCGTTGGAATTTCATTTGTATTGAAATGAATTTCAATCTTTCTAATTATGAAATAATTTGTATAATCCATATAAGTCTGGCAAAAAGCTACCGGTATATATTTTGTTTTCTGTTATATCAGTGGCCACGATTTGCAAACAAAGTGGAACTTGCATCATACATTATCGTGAGTTACACAAGTCATGGTCAGGAAATAATTATTTAATTCGACAAACCATTACGCCCGGAGCATGCGTGCTTCTCCGCATTATTCATATATTCTCTATGTACTAATACATCACGCATGCAAGTGAACAATACTTGTAACTGGATGAAAATGTATTTCTTTCTCACAAATAAGATATTCTTTACTGATTTTGTATGAAATGGCACGTTGCCGCTACTGTATAATTTGTGTATGACCTTGGTCTGAAGATGAAGTTCCCGAAATCTCGCAGAGCAGTATTGCAATGCAGTTTATATTTTTAAGGTGGGTCTGCATGAAGGGACATTCGAGCTGTCGAATTGTCAAGTTACCGTAATTACCGATTCTGTTAGGGGTGTCAATATAATTATACCGTCGTAAGGTGTCAATGTGAGTATGTGGGGTTCTCGACTGTTGATCGTATATACCGGTATTGGAATTGGTGTAGTGTCAATTGACCCCACAGTGGTGTATGTGAGTATGTGCATCTCAAATGATGCGACACTCTACAGGTGTCATGGTCTAGCAAATTATGAGCGGTTGTCACGATGCCCAAAACTTTTCAAGGGTGTCAAACGGCACCTGCGACCCGAGTGTTCTCCCGACCTTTGACCACCTCTGCAAGGCTGAGAGAAGTGAAAGTAACCTGTTCATCACAACAACATGTCATTGTGGATTCTCTATTTGTAACATGGTCAACTTCATCACTCTTGACTTAAATCTAAACTTTATTATGTATGCTATAGGCGATTAGTCCATGACGCCATAAAGAGCCAAATTGTGGCTAAATTTTGCCATCTTAATTTGTTTGTGAATTTACCTGAAGCAAGTTGAACTACTTTAGAATAAACGAAAACTTTGACAATCTAACATCCAGGGTTGGATTCTAGTCTTTTAACAAGACGGCACCTGCTTCATGGCGCCACTCATAAGCTACATATTGTTATACCAAAATGTTACACTAACGATAGTTAAGAATAATTTAAAGGGTCATAATGATAATTTTAACATTTTCGAGATATTTTGGCATCCCATATAAGGGAGTTTTTCATGTATCATATTTTATTGCACTAGGCTTATTTGAACTCACCCCACGTCCATGTGCAAAATGGGAAATGTTAACGTGTAATAATGGATGATATACCCAAATTGACAGGACTGTTTTAATTTACCAATATTAGCTGTTCAAGTTCTAGATTCTTTTCCCAAAATAACCTGAAATGTACATTGTAATATATTATATAAAGGTTTTTTTTATAAAACTATTTTAACTACTCTAATAAATAAGTATATATGATAATCTGTGTCGATTGTTTTGTTGTGTTATTCAGTAGCCCTTCTCAGCGTTGACAGTGTTCTATTGTTGCGATGCTTGTATGTGTGAAGTATGCCGCCTGTGGCCTATGTATATTATTGCACCATGTTTGGGCACTTGACCGATCATCAGGGTGCGACTGGGCGTATCACAATGGGTTATTGTTCCCTATCAACACTAAAATAAAATAATTGTTGGTGGATTATGTAAATGCTGATGTTAAACAATGTTGCGGGCGAGTGGGAAACCCAATATACCGGTACTTCTAGGCATATACCGTATGTGACTGGTCGCGCACTGACGTCAGGGCAGGCGCGTAGCCAATCATCATCCACAAAATGTTTCGCGCGCCGTGCGCGCGTTGAAACATATCGTATGCATACAAAACATATACTTCTATTTGTAGCATATTTATTGCCTTTTTATCCTTCTATATATATATATACGGTACATTAGGGTTTACAACGCTCGCGAATTTTTTTATGATCTCTTTTAAAAATTTGGGTGAACGGTGGATATAGTGTGCGCGTCCAAATTAATACTCATCATGATCAGCCACTGTAAAGGTACCACACCACCATTGGCCTATGTGTTCATCTGCCAAGATGGTTCATCCGGGGCAAAGTGTCTAACAAAGTATTTGTGATGCATTTTTATCTCATTACCCCATTAGGGGGATGAGATATTGTAGTCAATTGGCTGTTACACACTATTTTGGCCTCACCA
>JAODAF010145226.1:0-17129 GCA_027574765.1 Molpadia intermedia | reverse complement strand
TTTTTTATTAAAGTTATTTTATTATAAATTACATTTTTTTTTATATCCCTTGAAAAGGGGGGAGCGGAAGTGTTTATTCACGCCCCCCTTTTCTGACCCAAGCCCCCCCCCCCCCCGCAGATAACGGTGTTTATTCTTTCTGGGGAGGTCACTCAGACCCTCCGTATAGAGGTAATTCGCGCCTTCGGGTCTGCCTCACATCCTGCGCTTCATGTCGCAAATGTAAATAAATCTGTTTATTATATATACTTTTTTGGCTGTCTGATGTCAAGAAATTGATCTGACGGTAATTAATTTAAAAGTAAATTCTGGTGACAAATTTGTTCGGGATTTGCATTCCCACCCTCTACGTAAATCCGTAGATTCGCCCCTGTCGGTATATTATTTTCGGGCAAGTTCATCTTTCCCCCATCTCCTATAAATATCGGTGCCATACGCCTACATGGAAACATAGAAGGCCCACTATAATTAAAACAGATGTCCACAAACTCAAACCAATATGTGAATTTTGTGAATGGAGAGGGGGGAGGGGTGGATGGGCATTTAATCTAATAGTTGCTGGTTCCAACACAGAGAGTGTTGTTGTATGCCGCGGCCGAGTGAAAACAAATAAAGAAGAAAAAACGGACTTGGAAATAGTGATTCCAGCTTACTTACCAGAATCCCATATAACCAATAAGCTAAATTCGTACAATTCTATATTTATGGAAGGCGGATTGAATGCACTATAAAGCATATACCACAAGTATATTATAGTGTGCAACGTCATATAGGCATACTCATGTTTGTCACATCCCGGTGTACATTATACCAACATGTTACGGTTTTCTCCATATTTCTCATTGATAATGTTTATACTTTCCCCACAGTACGCCGCTAGATACGCTTGTTTTCCACGGCGTAGACTATCACACTCTAAGTAATTCTTCTGTGCTCGTAAGTAGAAATATCAGGATTAAAAAGTACTTAATTTTGCTGATCGTCGAGTCGAATTGTCAGCTTTAAGTATTTTTAAACACAAGTGTAAAAACATTTCTGATTTAAGTAATGAGGAGGAACGAAACAAACGCGTGAGTACGTTTTAATCACACCGACTAACATCTCAATACAAATCATCTTCTGGATTATGATAAACAGAAAGCTGATAAAGAACGCAAGATATACATATGTGAAACCAAGACAAAATATATATGGCATCAATCAATAGTTACAAGCTTGAAAATGACAGGGGATTTATAGACTCGGGTGATAAAACATATACATTTCTAAACAGGTCTAGTTTCACGTGTTTACAATATATTTGATAGTGTATTCATCTTCGTTCGATGGTTGGAGTATATGCGGGTTAGTTGTATATAATTTGGAAAGCAATTTTCCGTGGACATGTCGAATAATACCGATACAGTGCACTGAATACATATCAACGGTGCTATAAGGTCAAATCTTCAATAGGACAGTACAGTATTGAAATTTCGGCTTATTCGGATATATAGTAGCCGATGCGGGGTCGTGGGCCGAACGCCCGCCATAGATTTGTCTCATAATCATGTTAATATAGATTATGAAACAATGAAAGATACTGGATTAAATATACAAGCCCGAAGGGTGAAGTGATATTACCATTATAAACTCTTTAAAATGAGTGAAAGTCAATCCAAACTGTGTTCCGTTGTGGACCACTCTTTAGAAACGATCAATTAGATCATTGTATTGCAAGTGATTGAAAAATATACAAGCCCGAAGGGTCAGGTGATACTACTACTCTAAACTCTTTAAACTAAAGAGTGAAAATCAATCCAAAATGTGTTCCGTTGTAGACCACTCTATCTCCAGAAACGAGTGATCAATTAGATCATTATCTTTCAAGTGATTGAAAAATATACAAACCCGAAGGGTGAGGTGATACTACTACTCTAAACTCTTTAAACTAAAGAGTGAAAATCAATCCAAAATGTGTTCCGTTGTGGACTAATCTATCTCGTAACTGTTTATCGACGTAACTGTTAAAATTTATTTGATTCGGGTTAGCTATAGGAAGCCACAAGGCTCATATTCAATACTGTTCATTATGGTTTCTTAAATAAATTGTGTGATACCAGAATCTTTCTTTGTATTAAAACTTTAAAGAGCTCAATCATTTTCAACAACCAACAACTTCGTGAAAACTTCACGGTATCAATAGGACATTCCACAAAGTCGAAGATTTACGACATTATTTCTCACATCAAACCGGGGCAATGGAATACAGACTGTAGATGTTAATTAAAGAAGTATTCTGGGGTTAAAGAATGACGGTTGAACTGTTGTAGTGGCGGAAGTAGAGTATAATGACCGGGACTATTAGATCAATGTACAAAAGTGGAAGAAATAAACGACATAATTTTACGACATAACTCACGACTTAACTCGCGAATATAACAGGTGATGTATAGCTGTAGGTGATAAAAGTATTACTTTTTTTCTTGAATATATTGTGTTCATCGACGTCTGATATGTAACGTATGTACACTGTTACGAATTTCTATAATTTAAACGGTACTGAAAACGTTCACAGTAACGTCCTGTAGATTGCTTTACAGTAAGTAACTGTAAAATTATGTCATATTAAGCAACCAAAGTGGAACACAATAATTGATCTTGAAATTTAAGCAACAAAACTAGTAAACTAACTCAAATGCTTGGAATGGTTTGCTTAATAAAAAATATAGCATATTTGATTTATGGCGAAACGTTGTAAGACAATGCGGTTGAAGACGCTCGATAGACAAGGGTTTCAGCCTCCTATTATTAGTATTTCTTTGCCTGCTGTAAATTTTACAGTAATTTACTGTAAAAGAAATTTACAGGAAGTGCGAATTTACTGTAAAATTTACAGTAATCTACTGGCAACTCTGCTGCCAGTAAATTACTCTATTTATTACAGTGTAGGTTACTGTACGGTGTAACGGGTTTCAGTAGACAGCCGTGATCATTCCTGACGGTGATCATAAGTGTGAGTTATTCCAGAGAGATTATTTGACCATTGGTCAAATGATACATCTGTCAAACCTAATTAAAAACTTTACTTATTATGTATACCGATTAATTAACAGTTTTAAAATGGTCCAACCCAAGTCCCTCATTTATGTACACCGGCATAAGGTTAGTTAACTCTTAATATATACCGTGAGACGAAGTATAAGATGTCAAATTTGAAAGCCTGTTCGCGTCGGTCCACTGACGCACATGATTTAATAGGAAGTAGCCTATCAGTAACATATATAAGAGGGCACAATGTTATTAGTGAAACATTATATTATACATTAGTATAAGTAACTCGTGACGCTTGTAATGTCTCAAATTTGACAGCTCTAAATCTTACATTACAGTGAATGTATAGACAATTTTAAAATGGTCGAACCAAGTCCCAAGTTGTACGCGGGTAGAATAGTATAACGGTCTAAATTATGATCGTTAACATTACATCATTACAACTTCATTATTGCATAATTATATGGACGTGCCTCTAATTTTTATTATATTTGCCAACATAGCATTATACAATTCTAACAATTTGAAACAAGTATTAATAATATTGTCGATATAGCTTATAAATGTTGACATCATATCGCATATTGTCTAATTATTGGCAGGCCTAACTTTGATAGTTATAGCATTTTACATTAAATTGAAGCATTGTTGCGATTCATTAATACACGTAGTGCGTTTTGAGTATGTGTCATTAACTATTAAGGTATACCGTGAGATGTTCGAGGATAAGTTGTCTGATGTTGAAAGTCTGTTCCCGCCGGTCCTCTCACTGACGCACATGATTTAATATTGTAAGATGTATCACTAACATAAGAGGATCACAAAGTTATTAGTGAAACATTATATTATACATTAGTGCAAGTAAATCATGGCGCTCTTAATATCTCAAATTTGACAGCGCTATTCCAACTTTACTTCCGAGGTGGATGCTGACTCCCTTTGTGTTTTCTTTCCAATTACTTGACCGAAATACATGCGCGTAAAATTTATAACCTTTTCACAGACAGATGGGTCCATGTTTGATAAAATACCCTTTCCATACCCTTTCCTGAGGGTAAATCCTCCTTCGTAGTTAAACATTGAGTTGGGAGAGGGCTTTATTACTTACGCTACATGCTAACGCATATTTCTCTCGTAAATAGCATCTCAATACATATCCATAGAAACGGTTTCCCCCTGAACCAATATATTGGAGCACCGATCTTTTCTGGTGCTGACGTTTTATAATATGGTATTTGTATTACCAAAAAACTCTACGAATGCATGCATAATTTACATAATTATACTGAATACTGAATAAATCAATTGTAAGTGTCGTAACATACTTAAAGTACGGAATCTTATTGCTGCCACGTAAAACAACTTTTCGAACGTTGGAAATTTTTTTCGAAGGTTCAAAAAGTTGACGCCTAAACTCTAAATAAGGGATGCTTGCATAATTGGCAAATTCTACGTCTGACAAATACAAAAAGAAACAACCTGAACGTACGTAAGTGTTTCTTTTGTTTACGTGGCAGCAATACGTTTCCGTCTTAGAGACCATATCATCAATACGACAGAAATATTCTAATTATCTGATTTGTTATTATACAAACTGGAAGACCCGTAACCGTGAAAATGTTGTTGAAACAAATTCAATGATGTAATCAAGGCAGGTTCAGTGTATTAGTGTATTGGTCAACCCTTCCTGTACCGACTTGACCGTTTCTTTTAGAAGAAAGCAGAAAGCAAACACGTTTCAGACGTCACGCGAAGCTCGAAACTTAATTAGCTGCCAGATAATTTAGCAGGTTGACGGGAAAATGTCCCGCGATTGCTATGATGTCATCAACAGTATATGGATACCTTGTTGAACCATGTTATTCGACTTTTGTTCAATTTCCGGCCGACCGTCGTTTTGCACTGTTGAAATTGCTTGGTCAAATGTTGCGAAAATCGCAACATTGGTAGTTTAAGGGTTTAGGACGTACGCGCAACCAAACTTACCTGCTTGCTACATGAAGGGTTAAATTCAAGTTGAGTTTTGTAAATTGCAAAAAAAATTAAAGAAGTTAAACGTTCTTTTAAATATTACAACTTTATCGTAGCGCCGAAAAACTTACATTGTATAATAACCGAAAGCCTCCCACCAAAAAAGTGCGCATATATGACCATATATTCTGGTAAAAATAATAACATTTCTGGTTTCATTTCATTTCATGAGTTCTTTAACAAAATGTATTACCTGTTTCGATGCATGACCCTATAGGCATGACCAGGTTCAGCATAGTATAATATTAATACAAACTAGGCCTATCTTTGTGAGAGAGCAACACGTCTGCCTAGAGAAATCTCTGTGAATTAAATGGTGATACAAATTGGTTTGTGGATCCATGTAGGTTTGTAAATTGCAAGGAACTTTAAAATTGAAGAAGATAAACGTTCTCTTAAATATTACAACTGTATCGTAGCGCCGAAAAACTTACATTGTATAATAACCGAAAGCCTCCCACCAAATTATTACAATGTTGTTTTTTGGTATTTCAAGGTCTCATGGGAAAGTGCGCATATATAACCATTTTCTGGTAAAAAAAATAACATTTCTGGTTTCATTTCATTTCATGAGTTCTTTAACCAAATTTATTACCTGTTTCAATGCATGACCCTACCTATAGGCATGACCATGTTCAGCATAGTATTAATATAAACTAGGCCTACATTTGTGATACCTCCCAACACGTCTGCCTAGAGAAATCTCTGTGAATTAAATGGTGATACAAATTGTTTTGTGGATCCTCTTCTGTTTATCTTAGCTCGTTCAAGTATTATCTTGCCCCAAGGTGTAAATCATTCCGTAACGGCTTTAACCTTAGACTTCAAAATATGTCAGACGATCTTACGATGCCGCCTCGGTGTGTAATGCGAAGTTGATTATGCATGGTGTTATTTCACACGAAACATTTAATCGTCGTAATCGTATAGGAGAACTAAGCATTCTCAATAAAAAGTTACTTGATTGTTTTGATAGATAATTAAATAAATAAATATGTATGGATTACTACTGCACCGTACTTTAAAGTATAGAGGGCAATGGAATTCTTGAATTTTTACAAGTATGTAAAATATTATGCAGTACCGTAGGTTATGTAAGGCACTTACAAGGATGGGAATGAAGTTTTTTGTTCCTTGCAAGGAACCATGCATTAAACTCGGCGTGTACGTCGGTGCGTCTGTGTGTGTTTGTGCCTGACGCTTTGTTTTGTACACACGATAACCACAACAAGGGATTAATTGATGTTGTCATACTTAGTGTATGGATTCCTCACAGTAACTAGATGAACCCTGTTGTTTTGGGTGCTTATGACATGTATATGAATTAGGTCATGGGTCAATGGTCAACATTGATGTTGTCATACTTAGTGTATGGATTCATCACAGTAACTAGATGAACCCTGTTGTTTTGGGTACTTATGACATGTATATGAATTAGGTCAATGGTCAACATCGTCAATAACTTGGCAATTCAGCCAAATATCACAATTTGTTCAAATTTGGTATGAAGTTGTTGGTTGATAGCGGGTATTTGAAGATGTGTGTCATATATGATATCATGCATATTTATGAGGGGTGGTGCTTAATACGATATTAATGAAAATAGTTTGTAAACATGATATCCCAACAAGCCAGGGAAGAATGGATGTTTTTCATAATTATAGTTACAGTAATAATTGAAATTACACTTTACAACCAAAAGTAAAGTCAATGTTCAAATTACAAGAAATATTCTTCTACTCATTTTGTTGTAACTCATCAAGTTGACCACAACCTTGACTTACATTCTGGATATATATAACACGCTACCTAGGAGGAAAGAAATCCTCACCTCGACAAAGGTTGTCCTGTCCATGTGGCAAGTATATAAATTATCGAGCACTGATGTTTTACTAAATTTAACACTCATCCATCGCCAATCATAATCTTATCAATAATGTATCTTCTATAATCGCATTGATTATTTCCACATCAATCATTCGTAACATACATCGACAATACTAGACGGAACTAGCTTCGTTGTTTAAAACTCGACCTGGACTTCAATCAATCATAAAGTCGGGAGATTTGATCTCCATTCTTCCGTAATCAAGCTCTAAGCTTTCCACACTACGCTGCCGACATGCAAGACAATGTTTTTCACCAGATGTCGCATTAACAATCTCCGCCAACGTGTTTCAACGGTCGAAGTCTATACTAGTCTATAGAAGTCTGTATTTGATTCCTCATGCATGCTGAATAAATGTAATCTCTATCATGATATGAATTTATCTTCAACCTATATACAAATATATTATTAAAACATTATTATATTAATAAATAAATATATTATTAAGACTGTAGCCTAACTATCCAAGTTCTGAAAAGACAACTACGAAAATAAGACACCATCCACTCCTGCACAGAGCAGTTTCCACAGTACTAAACTGGATCGACGGTGAGCCGGAAATCTCAAAACAGCATGGACAAATGCGGCATCCATAGGGTGTTGATGAAATCATATAGCAATGTTCAAATTCGCGTCACATATCACCTTAATACCTTAACACATCAAATTGACAATGATAAACTCGTCACATATTTATCATTTTCACTATTTATATGCTGCTTTATTTTTGTTTGCTTTTCAATTTTTCTCGTTTGGTATTAACATACTCCCCTGCCTATAGGTTCTATAGGAAATTCATAAAGTATTACGCGTGAGCATTCCTCAACGACGTATATATTCGATATAAACTCATTCATAGAATTTAGTACCTCTGTGGGGATTTTATGAAGTATTATGCGTGAGCATTCCACAACTTGCAAAAATAAAAAACTACTTATGACTTAGAAATGTTCACCCTATATAGAACAGCTTTAAGACAGTTTAACAGCTGTTGGATACCATATATATTTATGCCATTTCTGAATATTTCACTCGCAACCTCTCTCGTCAAATAATCTAAAGCTGGCTACGCACGCCTCAAGATAAACATTTATAATAGAATAATTTTTTAATGCGCTATAATTATGCAAACATATCTCCTAAATGGTGTAGAAGATATTATTAACTCGGTCCGAGACATTTAAATGCCTTCTAATTGAAGAGAGTTATGCAACTGCAGAGAAGCTCCAATAATTGGTTTTTCGTAAATATGTAACAACGTCTACGCTCTATGACTACGCTCTATGACTTGAGCCTATATGATTCCCATGTTAACAGCATGGGCGTATGAAGCGAGTGGAAGATGGGAGGTGGGTTAACCCCAGTTCAAACGAGGGGATGAAATATACTTCAGTCCCACATTTCAAGGAGAGCAAAGGCGACTTTCATGGTCTGTTTGCTGATATATAGCCTACATTTTTATACTTAAAGGAGAAATAAACTGCTGCATTAATGAACATTATTATCAAAGTTTGTTTTATAGAAAAAAGTACTCGGGCAGAGGTTGGATGAATGGCTCGGCCTCCCCCCTCCCCCCCCCCCTTCTGGAAAAGTTCATACGCTTACAGTCGTTGGTGTTCAGTCTATGGCTCTTATGTAAAGCCTAATAAATGTTGCATTAAAGCACGTCGAATGTTAGTATTATTAGGACTCGAGGTTTTCCTTTTTTCAAAATCACGACGAAATTCCCAGCCAGGTTTCTAATTTACAATGCGCGTTTTCTGTAGTTCCATAGGAAAGCTTTGTATCACTTGATGGACAAAATACCGATACACCCAAAAATGTCAAACTCGATCATATTATTACAACATCAGCAAACCAACATCATGACAAGCGCTTTAGCAGAAGGTATATGCTCAGAACCTCCTTATTTCGATCTAAATGTGTCAATATTTGATTTGCCCAGCTTTAGTGCAACTGGCATACCAATAAACAAGGTATGTATAGCTCGCCCCGGATTTAGCCGGTAGCAAGCTATGCGACCTATATCTGCGGCTTGAGAGCTTATATACTAAAGGACACATGATATATATTTCACGATGGGTATTCAAGGGGCAATGACCTACCTTGAAAGCTTAACAACATGGCCGACAAAATCGCAACGAAATTCATAGCCAGGTTGAGTTTCTTCTCCATATTGCAATGTCTGTGGATGAGAAGATAAAACATCACCAAATGAATAGAATTGATTTTAAGAAGGACTTTTTTATGCTACGGTGGCTGTTATTGACTTTTATTTAGGGCTTAGTGAAAGAGCAGATAGTAAGTTTAGATTCCTTCGATAATTGAATCAATTCCCGCGCTACATTTGGAAATCGGTCGCAGTGATTTGATATATGGCGATCAATAACATGCAGGATTTCACGATGATGTATACGCACTTTATATATGGTAAGATATCACGGATCCGACTAGACAGATTCACGATGGATTTTCTCGATTTATAATATGTTCTTTAGAAATGTTCTGCAACTTGAGTAATTTCAAATGTTGTTAACATATAATTATAGAACACGATATCTAGGCCATCGCTGGTATTAAGTAAAGTCACTCTTTCATCCGCCTTTTGAATCAGATCTTCTCTCGAAAATGTTTAATCGGTAAATGAAATATTATTGTACACATACTTTTGAGGCACATCCTAAGTCTTTAGCCAATTGTATTAAATCATGATAAACTATGTTTGCATTATATAGAGAATGACCGAGGGTCTCGATTTAAAATAAAACCTTTAATCCAAGGACTTTCTTCCGAGGACTTCAAGGTTTACTGATCTCTAATACAGTTTGGAAAATCTTCAGGTGTACTAAAAAATAGGACTTTCACAGTGTCAACAACAGATATTCAACATTACTATCAAAACGAGGACTTAAACTTGAAACACTGCTATTCATCCGATGACCGTACAAAAGACCTCATGTGTGTATGAGTGTATTGTGTGTGTTACAATTGTAATATAGGTATGTACAATCGTGTGTGTGTGTGTCAAATATTTATTCTTAACTTCATGGTGTATGAATTACCCGCCGACAATTAACTGTAACATTGTTTCAAACAGTTTTCAAACAGAACATCTAAAGCTGATGGAATCTTATTCACGATTGCAATCTTTAGCTTTAAGTATTTCAAGTTTTGTTCTTTTAACTTGATGTTGTGCATAAGACTAATAAATATATATATATATATTACAACCATAACCCTCTTTCAAACTATAGGCATATATGTACATGTACCTATTTAAATTTTGTTTAAAAGTTAAATTCGCTTAAATAAATTGAATACAGACTATTATAATCAGTGTACACGATTTCAAGAGTTTACAACAAGAGAATTACAACGTCGGCAAACGGGGGTTTAATGTATGCCGTTACCTTGCCTTTGTTGTCTATTGGCAGGTTGAACCAAGCTTTGAGTTCATCATTTCGCAACATTTGATGAATCGTCGTATGTATTTCACATTAATATGTACATAATTAACCAATTTCCTAGGAGGTGTAATGTATACAATTTATACCTATTTAAATGTGGAGTATAAACGTTGAGGTACTGCTTTTTGTATAATTGATTAATTTTAACTTCAAATATGTGTATTCTAAATTCTGTAGTCTAAATTCTGAAAGCAAACAATATATTCTATACCCGAAAACATGCATAACTATATAACATACCGCCGACATGGTAGATTTTATAACTTTTTTAAATATGTTATAATATTGCATATAACATATTGGATAAGATGAATAATCTGGTATAGGATGAGGTCACGTTTATCAAAATGTACAATGAAAGGTTTTAAGTGTGTCTGGGGAGAAATGTGTTTACAACCTACTTGCCTGACTATCGACTATGTTATACCCACGGATCTGTTAGGCAACTTTATTATAAGTAAATAATGAACACGTTTAATAATAAATAAGTTTAATGTAACTTCAAGAAGTGACAAATTCAAGCCTATGCCAGAAAAGTTCCAAATGAAAATCTAATAAACATTAATTTGAACTATGCGTCGAAATCAGTACTTGCACGTTTTTGATAATTAAAATCACCTTTTAAGTAAAGTCACATAGGAATAATTGCGCGAGATACGAAAACACGGCATCAGTGACACCCTTATAATGGACAATGTCATTACCTACTAAGTGCAACTACACCGGGTCGTAATGGTATCGATCATTGACAAAAGAATTTACGGCGCCGGGATGTCTTGTAGAAAGCATTCCCAACGCATCTTTTTGAGAGGCTGATATCCGTGTAACCGTCCTTGGACTGTTGTCTTAAATTATGGAGAGAGCAATTTAGCTAGAGTGTACCTGGTCAACGATGATGAAGGTCAAATGATCTAAATACCGTACAAGTACATACAGCTCGAAAATACTGGTGAATTAATTAGTTATATCGATAATTGTACCGCTGTTATAAACGTGTGGAAATCGGGTACCGGGTGCATAACCACAATAATACTACTTCAGATGGTATGCCCGGGGTTTCTGCGCGTTAACTCTGCGTAGATTGTCCACTGTATCATCAGGACAGGGACGCGGTTAATAACAGTTCTCTCCAAAATCATAATAAATAACAAACAAAATGTTGATAAAACGAAAAACGTAAATGCAGATGGACGACAACTGACGGAATGGTTATGTAGGGGATATATCACAAATGCAAACAGCCGCAACCAATGCCACATAAACCCTTTAAAGATCGTGGTGCCACTAAACACTAATGATCGTTTAATTAATCAAAGCTATAGGCAAATCATAATCTTGTTTAGGTCTGAGTTGTAGGTTTAGTCATTTAAATCTTACTAATGACTAACTAAAACATTCATTTAATGCTTGGTAAACAGTTGAAAGAAAATGATACATTAACACTCAATTACATATACAAATAAATATGATAAGATAAATAATTTTAAATAAATAATTTATACTTACAAGCGACGCTGCAAAATTATATCAATCAATAAAACTATTATTTATTTTTTATATACGTTGGTTCCGTCGTATCTATCTTTGAAGTTCCAAACAAATTGTTATTCAAATAAAAAAATGTTTACTTTGTAAATTTAGTGAAACATTCCAAGCGGTGTTTTCGTGATCAACACATCTCACCGCAAAATCTGCAAATGTAGCACAACAGATCACAAATCAATTTGCTTTTGAAAATAAAAACGTGTCATACCATGAATTCCTTTCTGCTATTCACTCCAATGTACAAATCCTCGATCCATTGAAATGTGACAATTTATTCCACACACTCACCATTTACCACGAAATTAAACTTCGCTTATTAAATTTGGTCTCCGTCAGTCACCGCAATAAAACAGAAATTATTGTTGTGAAGTGCTCGCGACTAACGGCCTTCGAGGAATGAATCAAGCCAATGTTAGTAAATAACCGCAGTTATCATCGCAGAAAGTAACTTGCGCAATGACGCTGATGGGGAAGTCATGTTATTCGTCGTATGAAGATGACTACTCTAAAGTCTCGTACTGACAATGTATAGAGCCACACAAACGTGCTGTGTACCAAGATATCAACGTAGAATGACGTATGCGCTAGTGGAGTGTAATGTTTTACGACCTTCCTGAATTCGTTCTGGGAAATGATTTGGTCTCTATGGGAAAGTCATTGCTGTTAAATTATGATGTCAAGAACTTATGTCAACAGTTTAACTTATATATTTGTTATATGTGTTTGTATTTCGTTCAATTCAATTACAGTGTTCTCACTTGCACTGTATGGGGTAAAGTGGTGAAACAAAAATGTGACTTGTCAGTTAATGTGGATGAACGGTTAAATTGAACAAAGAAAACCAGGGGAGGACTTCTAAAAGCGTCTGCGAAATCGTTTAGCTTAAAAATGCAATTTGTGGAATGAATATTTACTGAAAAATATGTATTTGGTAAAATATGTTTGATATTTAGTATTTGCGGTGATTCCATTGCATGTTTACAAATATGTATAATGTATTATACTAGGCAAATTTAACTGCGAAATAGTTTATACGAAGAACATGTTTTCTAGTATCCGTCGAATTTATAAAGAACCAGGTTGAAGATATCCATCGGACTACCGTATATGACCCAAGACACAGGAATATATTAGATAAGTTATTTATTTAAGTCTGTTTTGCTATAATATTGGCAAACAAATGACTATTATTCCCATAGAGTGATGTGCATTAAATATTTTACAATTGAACATTATTATAAGGTTATTATTATTTTTGCGTAAAATTTAAAAACTTGGTCAAGGCGATGTATCGCCTACTGGTGTTGAATGCACGCCGAGCTGACGTCATCATACGCATTTTGTTGCTAACAAACTACTTAGTCGACTTAATCTATCACGATCATTGCGTTCTTTGTGCAACTAGGCCTACAATGATACATACCTACCAAATGTTCTTCGAATTTATTGTAAAAGTGTTGATTATTTGTTGTTTGTTTCAGGAGAGTGTGAGAATTGGTGTGCTGTAGCCATTGGTTACTCACCGGGGTGTAGCTGGAGGTTCGGCACACAACACTCCATTCACATTGTAATCTCCTAAAATGCATGGCACGTTTGCACTTAGATAACCTCGAGGATATTTTTCATGGACATATACCTTCATATTCCTCCATCAAAACCCTGGCCTAACACTGTGGCCCCTTATATCCAAAGTTTTACAGTTATGGTTTTCGTCCACGTCCAGAGACCACATGAGTTTCGGTTGAATTAAAATTCTTCATGAAAAAAGATACCACTGCTACGGTTAGGTTTCCGCACTCCGCCGTGCAGAGAAAAGAAACACAGTACGGGGTGCTTTGCTTATTCTAATTAAATTGATATATATTATACGGAATACAAGCCGAGTTACCAGGTAGATATAAGACGTGATCAAAACAGGTGATCATGAAATTATTGTAACTCTAAAGTGTAACGCCTTGGCAAATCAAGTTTGAGGGCGCCATCGACAATTACACTAGACTGATATGTAACAGTGTAGTGAAGTAAGTTCATTGAATCGCTAGGTGGAAATTATATTCTAATAATTATGTTTAGTCGAGAGAACTTTCTGTCAAATGACAAAAAAGAAAGAAATGAATAACGTCAAGAAGGCGAAATCAGCTGCAACTTTCTTTTTTTGTAGAACAAGTATATGGCAACTAATTAATTAAATAAGTAAGATTAAAGATATATTAATTGAATATTGAGCAAATATGAATCATACAGTTCTATAAGTTGCCATAACACCACAAGATCTTTCAAGATTGCTCATATAACGTCAAAGTGGAATCAGTTGATGGATGTGTCACCTTCACTATGCTAGATTATTCATGATTATTATATACGTTGAATAACTATTACTACTTAGTTATTTTGATATAAACATCGCTGAATATACATAACTTATTGATTCTCTTTTATGGTGTTAATCAAACAACTTCAGAATGACAAATTCTCGTCGAATTCTTTTGAGCCGTTTAGAATAAAACACCTTCCGTTCATTTTGTAAATGCATATTTTCAGTTTACAGAACAATATATTGGTGTCGTATTCGCGTTGTATCATTAAATT
This sequence comes from Molpadia intermedia, assembly GCA_027574765.1. Classification (NCBI taxonomy): domain Eukaryota; kingdom Metazoa; phylum Echinodermata; class Holothuroidea; order Molpadida; family Molpadiidae; genus Molpadia; species Molpadia intermedia. The sequence goes on along the minus strand of JAODAF010145226.1, from coordinate 2,579 downwards.
CTCTACATGTATGAGAGACAAGATTTAAATTTCTCATACAAATTTAAAGCTTTGGGAAAATTCAACAATTCAATCATTTTGCTGTTCTATAGCAGCCATAAGTAGTGTCGTATTCGCGTTGTATCATTAAATACTCTACATGTATGCGAGACAAGATTTACATTTCTCATACAAATTTAAAGCTTTGGGAAATTCAACAATTCAATCATTTTGCAGTTCTATAGTCAGTCGTAAGTCGCGGCAGGCAAAATTCTTCTGCGTTATATGAATATCGATCCGCCTAGGAAACCAAATACTTCACAAGATCTTCCAACGTAATTTTGTTTGACTTTAGCGGATTCTGAAGAATTCAATGCCGTCTACCATTTGGCGAATATGCTAGCTGCAGGTAAATGAACGAAATACATATCTTCACGATTGGATATTAGAATTGACGGCTGTTTAGCTTCAGAGTATGGCATAGACCAGTAAAGATGTGCTACGTTTATTAAGATATAAGAAAACATTTGGTGCTACACTTGAAAAAATTGACTACTCCAACTTTATCTTTAGGTCAAAATATATATATTTTTTTGGACGAATCTCCTCAGGCAGTACTGTACTACCAGATCAAATGGGAACAGAACTCTGACACATAGGGCCCAATCTCCTACTATGTTTTCAAGTTAAAAAAGTAACAAAAGTAATACCCTCTCCTTTTTCAATTGGCGGCAAGAAAAAAATAAGCAAGTAGAAAAACTTAAAATGTCGCTCGATTCGCGCTGCTTCTTTTGCCATTTTTATTTGACATTCAAATTTCATCACCCATTAAAATAATTGACAGCCGCAGAGATCAACATATGTGCACACATACACCTCCTACTTCAATGCTTATATTTTTGCAAATCTCTTTATAGTATATTTGACATTTCCATCTGAGAAAAGTGAAAACGTCATGTACTCATGCCAATTTGCCCGAAAATATATAGCAGTATACCGTAGCCAGCATGAGTCAGACGAGGCGCTTGCCTAGTCTGGAATTTCCACATTGCATTGATTTATTTAATTATTTGAATATACCTAAAAAAAAGAATGTTTACATGCAATTTACAAGGCTTGGAAAGTGCCATTTCCTGCAATCTGGGAGGCATTTTTGGCCAAAAAAAATTGGGACGTTACGCGGCAACCAATAGTGCCGCTCCGCTTAGATGGTATACCGCATCCATCTGGGTTTGCCTCAGAGTTTTTTCTTCTCTGGCTACGGCCCTGTATAGTTACACTTGTTTGGTTTTACATCCTAGCTGGTTCTTATAGTTTTCTTTAGCAAATATGATATAGAGACTTTACAGTGACGTTATATTGCCCAACCTGTTCGTTAGGCATTTAGGCGCATACGGTACTACATTAAATTGTATACTTGCCTGAGCACATGCGCGCACGTACACGTTATTTCCACGTGCACGAACAGTTAAATAATATTTCCGTGAAACTTTATATTTTACAATCTACAGCACAGCAAGATTCAGGCATTTACAAGCAGGCACTAGTTCAATTGTTCAAAGGTCTCTATTAAAAAGCTGCTAAGTATAAACTGGACAAATACCTCTACCAGACAACAAAACAGAGAAAATGGAGTAAAATAATAAGGGAAAGAAGATTCAGATGGTGCGGGCATCTAAATTGGATGCCCGAGGAAACCCTTGAAGAACAAGCATTAAAAGAAGGCAACAGAGCGATCAAGCGACCCCCAGCGAGACCAAAAAGCACATGGTAAACCAATTACTCGAAATGGGAATACAAACATACAAAAATAACATTCAAACTCTGACCTCTGATCGAAATACCTGGAACGCCAAAATTAATAACGAGCGCGCAAAGTGAACCCGACGGACAGCGAACTGATGATGATGATAACTAGTTCAATTGCATCCGAATGTAGTTGCGGAATATATAAAGCCAAAATTTTCTAATTTTTTATAAATAATATTTTACTAAAACCATAAGATATGGAAATAAAGTTTTAATAAATTGAAATGAAATGGACACTTTCGTAAACATCATATGCGCCATTGAAGGACTGTTATTTAAAATTAACATGATCCATGTATACATACGTTATTAGAGGCAAGACCTCGACGGTTAGATATTACCCGTATATTCGATATATGTGGATATGTGGTCTGCCAGATGGCTGATTACACGAGCACCGGAAGAAGGTTTAAACCAAACGGTTTTTAGAGCCCATCGGCTGGAGATTATACAAATCGAATTCAATTAAAACTCGGTTTGACCTGGGCTGAACCTTTACTAGTTTATTAAACCCGAGGCGCTATAGTCGAGATGAGGGAAGGTACACTGATAGAAAAGCCGACATACAGTCTGTTAAATAAGGGGGATTCTACAATTATCTGATTATTAGGATAAAATGAGTCATTCGAATGCTTGAATTAATTAAAAGATCTAATTGGGTTTAATGAATGTGTTAAAAAATAACACAGCTTTAGTATATGATGATGTTCTTACCTACACCTCTAAACAATATTCGAAGGCTGCGATAAGTTTAATCTTGAACTTTATAGCAGATCTGACCACCCGACAAC
>JAODAF010145004.1:0-10314 GCA_027574765.1 Molpadia intermedia | reverse complement strand
ATTCCATGCATCATGGTCACAAAATAATTCCCAAGTATGTTTTCTTTTATATTCAACCATTCATTCAAGATCATGCAACTATTTGCAAATGGTAACAGGTAATCTAATTGGTCCTCAATAAATGTATGAACATTTTCATATTGTTCATTCAAATTTTGCAATGGGAATTTCATTATTTAATTAATATATTCTTTCTTCAATATGTTTGAATTTCTCTCAGTAGCTAATAATACGTTTTCTTTCTTCTACTGAGCGTCTTTACAAATAGAAGGCCTACTATACATTTTTGGAGGTCTGTTCAATCATTGTAGACAGTCTATGGAAAAGATCTGAATACCTCCAAGCAGGGACCTGCTAAGGTTGGAGTTCTGCCCACATTACCTGCATCCACAGAGACAGCAATACAAGATAGGTGAATCTAGATGTACTTTCATTGTGGTCTACATGTTTTTATCTGTGTTATGGTGATCATACATCATTAAGCAGTGTATCTGGAACAGCATTCTCAGTGTTCTTCAGTTCAAATCTCTTGCCAAGAATTTAAGTTTCATTTAAAATTGATTATACTTTGTGAACAGGTTTTTTTTTACAAAAAGAAGATGGATATGAATCACACAATTATAGTTCTTTGTATTTATAAGTATGAATTTAATCAAGCATATATTAATAAGTAAGTCTTTAGAATGCTTTCAACGGTTTGTTATTATGTAATCTGATTATTTCCAAGGTTTTGCCAACCTTTTAGCTAATACTAGAAAGCTGCTGCATAATTATAAACTATGCCTTTTAGGAACAGCAATCTCAGTATTAGTCAGTCCACATCTCTAGCGAGGAAACAATGACTTCTCTTTGTGAACAGAGTTATGGGGAAACAGAAAATTGATAAAAAATCCATACAATATCTACCGTAGTGTTCATACAGGTCTGTAGGCACTTGCTTACCTTTTGAATTTTTTATTCTTCAGATTTTGTGAATGTTTTGTTATTATACCTGCCTCCCTTTTCCCTAAGGTATTTCAAGTCTTGTGTTATATGATCAATTCCAAGGTCACTGGATAGATGAAACCATTCCCAAGCCCATGGTCGGTCATTTGGGTGTACTAAAATTCTACACAGATGCATGTGTTTTTACCAGAAGATATTTCCTTATTGAGGATTCTACCATCATTGATTCAGAGGAACTGCCTGATCACATTAATAAATTGTGAAATGTTTGCATTATATAAAATCAGCTTTCTAAATAAATAAAGTTTGCACATATAAATAACAATGTTCATTAAGGTAATAATCTCATGGTTTATATACAGTATGAAATTGATCATATTTTCTCTTACTTTAATAGTAAAACATTAATTTTCAGACATTTCTTTTCTCAAAAGTAGCGATAGAAAGTTAGTAAACAACAGTAGCCAATGGGAGCATGGGGATATGTGCCAGAGAATCTGTTGTAGCCCCTTCCTCCTGTGGGCCCAGATTTTGACATCATCATATATCAATCCAATACCAATGTTTACATGGGGTTCTACGAGTGTCTATTTTAGGACCCCCCCCCCCCCCGAGACTCCCTGGAAGAAAGAAAGTATTATGGTTAGGTGGTGAGGTGAGGGCAGGTATACTCCGATGATTGTTTACTTTTTCTTTTTTCTTTTTTTTTTATTTGGGGGGGGGGGGTGAGAGGAGAAAAGTTCCCTTTGCCAACTTACCCAAAAAGTTTCAATCAATCTTGAATGTTTGGTATAGTGAGCTCAACTCAAACTCACCCTGGTGGCCTCCCACCTTCAAAGAGCATTCTATGCCACATCCCCATACAATATTAAGTAGTGATGGTCTCAACTCTTCTTTAAATCATGCTGCTTTCGGAAAGTTTTCTTCATATACACTGTAGGCCTTGTTCTCTCATACGTTCTATGCAAGGTAACTCAGCGTAAATTTACCATCAGAATAGAGATTGGACCAAGTTTTCAACCCTACAATACCAAGTGGATTGTGGTTTCTCCTGCTGGGTATGACCATGGATCAGGATAGTGTACAAGCATGGAATTGTCAGAGTAGTAATTCCATGGTACAAGGAACCTGCTTGATATTTGATCTTGTGATGAACAGATGGTTAAATTACAGTCTTAACTCGGCACTGACAGTAAAACAAGTCTAGGGAAGACCATGGAAGTATTACCTGGTTAATACCTCCATGATAAGACCAGGGTTAAAGTGCATTACAGTGTAACCACTTTACTGCTTACCTGTGGTATACTACCCATAGAAAACTACTGGACAGCCAACATCAATCAGAATTCATAGCAGATATGGTGGGACTTGACCCTAAAGAATAAATATCACTGGTCAATAGAAACAGTCCTTTTACAATAAGTCAACCACACTGCTGTATAGCTATTTAAAGGCCCACTATTATTAGGTGATTTATTAAACCAGGTTTGGGTATTTACCAGCAATATGACTTACCTGTACCATACATTGCTGCACTCTTCTACCATATCTAAAGCTCTCTTTATAAAGCTTTAACACTGTTCTTAAATAGTGCCCCAAAAATAACATGACATGCAAAGATGTCATCATTAGAATGCACTAAAACCACATTCTCTTCTACCAACCAATAATGACAGGTAACGAATGAACGAAGCAATTCTGAAGGAATCTAACAGTATGTACAACAATTTTGTCCCTTCCTTGTGCATATTCTGAAGCTCCCGATTTATGATGAATCTTCATCAGTGATCATCATCTATGATTCTGGCTATCAACTAACTTCTGGCTTTATGCCATTTGACCTGAAAAACACAGAGCCTAACTAGATATTTTATTATTACACAGTGTCATGAAAATCCCCTATGGCAAGCCAACACTAACCCAGTGGAGCATTTGTATTTGTGACCTTGATTACATACCTGCAATCATGATTAGAATGCAGAGTTACATATCCCTAAGTCAGTCTTTTTATCCACAGATTTATGCATTAATCATGTCTCTATGTTATACATGTCACATAATGACATATTAAAGACACTAATTTAAATACATGTCACATAATATGACACTAATTTAAATGTATGGAATGACTCATTACAGCATTATAATTTAAAGAAGCTGAATGTCATTTACCAATGTATTACAAAAACATTTAGTCAAGCTAAACATCTGTCCATAAGTACTTCAATGAGTGATCTTGTCAAAACCTAACCTCCCAGAACATGATGTTCACTAGCATGCATCATGAGGCTTATCCAGGTTACCAGGTACCATAAGATGATACACAACCCAGCTTGACCATGAGGTCAGATGGGAAGATTGAATGATCCGATGGAGAGGCAATCTTCCACCATGTTATAAATCTCAAAAGCAGGTGGGAGAGGGGGCAGCCTATTGTGTATGTGATGGTGATAATATATATAATAATATACATAATATATATAATGAATGGACAAATCTGTCAATAAATCAAATTACGTTCATATACAACAAAAGGAATTTGATTTATTTGCAGCTTTTGTCGATATTTTGATATTAATAGTTAAATCTTTATAACAGTATGTAATGAGATGTGTGCATAATATTTATATCCTGTAAGTACTATTGAAATATAGGTACTATGTTTCAAAGCTGTCAAGCCACCACATGAATATTCACTATGGGTTTAGACTTCACAGAGAAGAAAAACCCTCTAGAGAAAACTGGAGAATTTTTTAGTTGTTGTTTGTAAGTGGTAAAATGTATTTAGGTGTAAACTGCTCCTTTAACCTTGTGATAAGACAAGCAGATATTTTTCCATTCCCCAGGAGGCATGTTAGGAGGCCATCAGCATTATTACAAACACATTCCAACAAGTCAGAGCCACTACAGGAGGATAATAGGAATCTTTAAAGGGATAGAGTGTATTACCCTATTCTACTGAGTGTGCAGCATAAAAGATGTAGCACCTTAAAATGGATTACCTCAATTTAATTCTTGTTCAAGCTTTTGTATTGATCATCTAAACTTAACTCTACTTTATAGAACCATCTACCGGAACACCTGCAAACCTGTACTAAAATTTCTTATCATTCAATAGAACTCTTTAAGAATTTGTTTCTCTTGTTCTTATAATTTTGTAAAGAACATTGAGCAGTTGCCATGTCTTCTGGATTCGGTGCTATATAATTTATTAGTATATGATTATTATTATAATACCTCCTGCCAAGTAGAGGTTTGCTTGCACATTTTATAGCTTCCATGGTGTTACAACCCACCAGGCCTCAAATTTTACGCTATTTTACTCGCTAACTGCGAGTAGAATTCTTACGTGCACATTAATACATTCCCTTGTCCATGTTAAATGAATAATTTATTTATGATTTTAACCCCTGATATTGGCCTGAATAATGTTTCCTCAATTCCTCTAATTCAAGGGAGAAGGTGAAGCTCCTGTAAAAAAGTTTATCAATGTATAATAAGGATAGTAGAGGACAATTTCCTGTTGTTACCTAATGACTGTCCAATTGCACAATTATTCATAGCTCAGGGCTTATGTTCAGGGCTTAATCTCTATAAATGTTGAAGATTAGTAATATTTACAATCATATTTAATATTATAATAATAATTATTATATCAATATTGCAGGATACAGTTCTCAAGGCAGCTCTCAAAACCACATCTTTAGCAACATTCTCCATCACATGTTTTCATTCTTGTCAAAGTTCATTTTCAATTTTTTTTCCATTTAATTTAACTGAGTATTTTTGTTTTAATTCTATATTTGTTCCTTTAAAACCTAAAGCCACAAATGGGGCCAATAAAATCACATCTGTAAAGGGTTCTGCATTATATGACTATCAAAACGATGCCCTGAGGAGATAGGAAAGTCAAGGGAAGGAACATTTGAGGTTTTAGAGTTTGAGCTATGAATGAATATAATTATTACTACCGATCTGACAGAGAGGCAACACTGAGAGATTGAGGGTTACAGATAATTACAATGGAGGTGTCATTGTGTGTTCACATTTCATCTCATGATTTTGATCTGGCAATGATCTGGCTCATAATGGGAAATAGCGCTAAAGTGTCAGTATGGTGGATGCATGATGTATGTATGTCTTTGCATCAGTCATGTAACTAACATGCAGTTTACTAATAAATTCTGACCTATGAAAAATCTATTAATATATTATGATATATTTAACCTATTTAGCCCAGCTCAGTAGCATTTACGTACGTTCCCGGATCACCTGTCCGAGGTAGTGGATCTTTCTCCGGGTGTTCCGTTTTTTTCCCACACCGGCCCGAGGTTTGCCATGTCAATTTTTGGCCCCCAAAAATATGGCAGACAAGTTTGGACTGTAGAAATTTGAGAAGGCAATGGTGTCATCAATGCAAGTTCGGTGTATAGGTTTAACCGTCCCCTGCACTGACTTTACCATTACAGTCAATGAAGGAGATCAGAGGGCACACAGGCTTGAGCCCCCCTGGATGGATGGCCAGAAATATCATGGCGCAATGCAGCATCCATAGGTAGTTGATTTTAATCCATGTTGGCCTACTTGAGAAACCAGACTACTACTTTATGATGTGTGTGAACCTGTATTTTTCCTGTAAGCCATAAAGATGGTTGGGTCCTCCGCTACCCTCCATTGACAGAAACTGGTGCATCGGCACAGGGAGAGTTAGAAGGCTAATTCCCCAAAACTACTGGTTTGGGTATTCACAAGCATCTACACTTACCCGGCTCACATCCAGTTAGTATTTTCTTGCACGGCTAGCTTATTTATGGAAGGAAACAATGATCACACTCACTCCTATCTCGGGTCATCGACCCGCTACCCACAATGCCACACACGCCATCTTTCGTCCTCCCGCTTTAAACACTTTTACAGAAAGACACCCAATGCCACTGATTTCTAATACAACTTTTATGGAAATTTATGTATGAAATGTTGTGATATAACAAAAGATAAAATCATTCCTTTCTCCGTGTTCTCCAATTGGCCAAGAATTAACATGACCTACAGACTTAATGACAGTCTCCACTAACAGTAAACAGCTGGTATAACCATCACAAAGATATCAGGTAATTAAGGAAGGATACATCTTATTGACTCACAGGAAAGAAGGGAATTTAATTGCCTCCAGAAATTTAGCTGGAAACAAGTGCTCTTCCAAGGTTAAGTAAATTTGACACAAAGGAATTTAAGAATAGAATGGTCATGTGTACATATTTTTCTTAGTTACCTATAAGAACACTCATGAATGACAATCAACCATTGTTTGGATCCAGACAAGGCGAAAACATATGCCTTGCAGGGACTTTAACCTTTCGGCAAGGAATTAAACCAAAAAATAAAAAATAAATTTTCATTGAATGCTAGTTGCCCAAAGTAAATCGGTATTTATCAAAAATATTCTAGAATATGGCACAATTGTCTGGTTGTTTCCAATTAAAAAATTTAAATTCCTCTACTTTCAAAATCCCAATTAAAGTGGAATTATAATGCATCAATTCAAATTACTCCTATCTGACATCAGTACATACAGATAATGCTAACCTACCACCAATAAATACAGAGCGAACTTAACTGGTATAGCTTCCCTGTAATGATGATTTTGATCTATTGACTATTTTCCAACATTCTCGATCAAGTGTAATCACAGACATGCTAGTTAATTCCTACTATGTCCTTTCCTCAATTTTAATTAACAATCCCCCCAAATAACAAATGTAAATCTCCAGAATTCACAAGAGAGCAACCCTTTTAACTGCTAGTGCTTATCGTGAAGTACCGTCAATGTGGAAAGCAGTGCTTGATTGATTTTACTCAACATTTAATTTACAAGAGTGGGACTTGCACTCCCTTCAAACTAGTGTACGCCAGAGGCTATCGCTCGACAGATTCACAAAATGTCTGTTGGGATATAAAAATCAACCATTTTAAATTTGTTTTGTAACAAAGCTAAAGCAGCATGTTTGAGTTCTGATATCATATAAATAGTTTTTCCAAAAAATGCAATCCATATATATATATATAGCAATACGATGATTAAAGCTGCCAACTGATTTGGGAGAACAAATTAAAAATGCAATATTCCTACATGTTTATAACTTATAATATCTCAAGCATTGGTAGGTTTATGGTGAATGCCAAATATTGAATAAATACTCAACTGGAATTTGAAATGTGATTATAATTGAAGCTCATCTTTTAATGTGAAGCTCAAAACTCATAGCAACAGTAGGATTCTTCACTGTTTTTTAAGGTTCCTATATATGGAGCAGCGCTGGATTGATAAAATATCATTGCCCTATGCAGCATCTGTAGGCTGCTGATCGCATCATATTCGCAGAAGCCTACCGGGTCATCCTGCTTGAAAAACCACGCTCCTTTGTAACGGTAAATACATGACATCTGCTCTTCTCCAGAAACTGTGAAGTCGGTACAGCATTAACTGAACATTAATTCAACATCACATTATCCATTACCATCCTCCTAATGTTTGCTGACATGCTACACACATGTGCGCATATCAATTTAAAGCTCTTGGAATGTTCTTTTTCTGATGCGTTTGTAGTTTCTCCCCAAAGTCTATCAACAGATTCAACACCCCTTTGTATTGTTAATGAGATACATGGTGAACGTTCCACTTTCTGGTCAAGACACAATTTATAGATGGACTGTCAGTAATTCTCAAGGGGAGAAACTGGCTGTTTGATGAGATATCAATTTCAATTCATGTAATTTGTAGGTCCTTGATCTTCACTCTATACAGCCCTTAATTTAGGCTCCCATTCTCATTACCCACATTGTCACTACATGAGTGTACCTATTGAGTACAGATTCTATGAGACATTATATACGCAAAACCAAAATTGAATCAAAACTAATGACACCAATTCAATCAAGTTTTACTAATTACCGATAGCATTTCTAGTTTACTATCTTTACTTATTATTTGCCAGGTTTCGACAATACCATTGAACAGCCCATATTTTTGTTAACGTATATCGAGGCAAGAACCCCGTAGGAGAAACGACCGCACCTACGTAACAATATATGAAACTGAAAATACTATGCACTTTTAGGGACATAATTTATGAAGAATTTCCGAGCCTAAGAAATTTCTACTCCAGGTGATGCAATATTCTCTGCTTTAATTATTAATAAACTTGATCGTCAGCCTTTGACTTAATCAGTTCAGCACTATTACGGGTCTGAAACTGAATAATAAATGAAAAGTACACTGGCACTTCAGTGGCAGTAAATTGCAACAGTTGATCAGATTTGAGTAAGATGAGAAAGACTACATATTTTCTCTATTGAAGTAGTAGTGACTAATATGCAAGACAATGCATTGCCATCATATTTCAACTAGAACAAAAGAATGATTCCATATTTATAGAAGCATACATATAATTATAATGGCATCTTTCATTCAAACATAATATTTACATTGTGAGGATAAATATTTACTGATGAAAATTATACCTAAAATGTATTTATTTGAATAGAGATCCGTTAATTATATATGCACTTTCTGAACAATGATTAGGAGCTGTTCGCAGGCATTGAAAGTTGCCATTTCCTATTGTTAAGGAACAAAGGAAATTCAGTTGAGAAAGATTAAAATCATCATTCAGGCATATTAGGCTATTAGCACACCTGAAGGACAAAGCTCTATTACATTAATTAATATGAGTAATTCATGAAAATCAATGCAATTTACAAACAGCATTTCATTACTGAGATATGATGGCAGATAATGGCAGTGTTTGAAGATGAAAGTAGGTAGAATACCATCATATAAATTATGGACAACATTAGAAAATTCATGGCAATCAATGATATTTGTCCACTTTTGTGACCTTTGAGATATTGCACCATGCTGTTTCACATGAGATGAGTGGGAACACAAGAAATATATTAATATTTTTTATGTCTTATAGTCAGTATGATTTAAATTCATAGACAATTTAGTTACAAAATGGAGTTTCAATCCAGAAAGTGAAAATAGAGAATTCAAAGCAAAATCAAACTTTCATGTTTCTATAGTATCCTTTATTTTGTTATACCGTTGCATTTAACACATATAAAATACATATTTGGTACAAACCTCTACAAAATATGCTACTTTTTGAAATAATTTTTGAATAAATCTTAAACAATCTCTCAGTCCTTGCTCAAATCAATTTGAAGAACCAAGGTAAGATAAAGAGTACTGCATTTTGTCACGAGAGAAAATCGGCCAATTCAATACCACATCGGCCAGTTTGACACTTTGTCAATCAAGATACCTGGTTGATAAAGCTTTAGTGTATGACAATCATAACATTTACCTTTTCATTTTATTTCATTTATATTCCTCACAGCCGATAATATTTATAAATAAATATCAAAAATAAAGTAAGATGTGAATTATGAAAGGAAGATGTGTTTCAATAAGACAAAGAATACTTACAATAACTGAACAACAATAATGCTGGCAGGACGTTACCTGCTTATTTCTCAAGATTTCTTTGTTTATTAAATTAGTATTTTTTAAACCTTTGCATGCATGATGTAAATTTATCCAAATTATTGGCCAGAATACAAATAGGAAATGTGTGTTTGTATACCTTGTAGAAATAATGCTTGAAAGTTTTGTATCATTCAAAACCATATTCATAATATTCTCAATTATTGAGTCTTGCATTGTGAGATGTTTTGCACAAATGATTTCATATCAGTTTTTGTATGTAATTTGTTATATTTTTTACAAAGTTTTACCAATATTGACATTTTTTATCTCAGGAATGGAACATGATAGGAAAGATGGGATTTATCCTCCAGGTCTGGTTTTTATTTCTCTATAAACCTTTGTTTTGCCTTGGAATAAAGCCTTGCTATTTCCCAAAACAAATTCTTGCATCAAACTTTAATAATATGTTTACCTTTATACTTCCTTCTGACATCGCTGTAAAACAAAGCATCAAACCTTTTAGGCGGCTTCACAATGAAAGATGGCAGCATTGAACAGATCTCTATACTTCTACTGCTCTTTGGGTTCCTTGCTTTTACAGCAAACAATGTATGCATTCAACTTGACATTGTCTGTGTGTGTGTATATGTATTTGTTGACTATAGTCTTTTGAGGATCTAGACCAGGCTTTCTCAAATGGCGGCGTGTGGTTTCTAGTGGCGGGCGAAAAATTAAAAAAATCGAAATATAAAATAAAATAAAATAAAAAAAAATAAAAAAATCCCCCAAAACCCAACATGCTGTCTCACAGACAAATTTAGTTAGAAAAAGTGAAAAGGTTAGCACCATTTTGCATCTGAGTGCCTTCCAAAACACAA
>JAODAF010144782.1:0-10319 GCA_027574765.1 Molpadia intermedia | reverse complement strand
GCTATTAAAAGTATTGAATATTAATCGGTTACTGAGTAATTAAACAACATTCATGCAGTATCACGTTAGTCATGCTGTAGTAAAGGATGTCAAAGGTCAAACTCGATGGTTAATTAATATTGCAGTACGCTTACAAACTAAGTGTTTGCATAATAGAGCTCATAAAATGCTGTTTTGGCAGCTTAAATTTTACTTTTATTTTTTTTGAGTGTACGTACTTAACTAAGCGTGACTGCAGGCCACTCGTGCATACCCATTCATTGGTGTGTATGACTACGTATCAGACTCTTGAACAGTAATCAGGATTCATCCAGGTTTCCACTCCCACAAACATCATAAATATACCAGAAACATATCCTCATTGTGGTACAAGTAATGTAGGTGTCCCGTGATTTTTATAGCACAACCCTGGATACGCCACTAACGCCACCCAACAAAAGTACTTGCGAAAGAACTTCATGGAATCTGAATTTGGCTGCTGTTTAATTTATATATTATCCTGATAATATTATAATCGACCATGGCAAGGTATGGATATACCTATTCAAGATACAATATATTCATCATTTTCATGTTAACTATCCGATCACACGTCTGTTTCTAGTACAACCTCACGTGGTGACTGCATTATGTCTTCTTCCTCCCACTGATCACGATTGCTCCACCGAAGCAGTGTTTCAGGCTGCATAAGTTTTCGTAGATTCGGTGGAATTGACTTTGGGACAACCAGCTGTCTATCTTTTCTTTTGCGGTCCTTCGATTCCGGTATAGCATCCTCCTCATTTCCTTCATCTGTGTTTATCCCGGGGTAATTTTCCCTGAATCTCATAACCTCCACCAGCGAATACGCATACAGTAGTACCCCTTGCTTCGCCATGATCAGAGATTTCACTCTTTTCAAATCCTTGTCATTCTTAGCGGAATTGATTTTATAGATTACCTCGTTTTCAATTTTTTTGAGATTTTCTTTCGCGTCTTGTTCTGACCCAAAGAAATGACCCAGAAGGTCGTTATGGGTGTGGCTGTCTTCGTTGACGGGGTCCGGTGGCGTCTGTTCTTCGTTGGGCTTCTGTTCCTGTTGTTTGCATTGCTTCGTTGTTTCTGCTAGAATCGCTGTAACCGAATAAATCGAATTAATGAAAATGTGGTAAAGCTAAACCTTGATTAAGAAGTTCGACTTATGCAATAACATATGCGATGGGGAGGGGTGATAATTAATGCTAGAATCCATAAGACCGTCTATAAATACCCGGTATAATTAATGTAATAAATTATTTGATATCTGTAATCCAGACCATATACAATAAAAAAAATATAAAAAACCGTTGTGTTCTTATTGTAATTTGTTTCACGCGTAACACGTTACCTACGCCCGTTAGCTACAATGATAATAACCTTTGTCACCAACATTCATTTGCAGCAAAATGACCGAACAGATATGGCATGTTGATACTCACATATAAACACAAGGGGTATGTGTTGTTGATATGTCATTGTGTTTATATGTATTTGTTTTTGACATATGTTCCTATGTTTATATGTACTGTATTTAATATGCCTGCTCAAATTTCAACAATTACCGGTACATACATACACAAACTGGACCGACAATTTCAGAATGGTACGACACTCCGGTACGTATACATATATACACAAAGTAGGCTATGACATTAACCAACGATACACAAACGGCGTACCATACTACGCCGATCGACGTCAATATTGTAAATTACAATCACCTTTACTTGCCCGGGTTTCCTTTTCTATTTTTTTCCTGAGATTCTCTCGTTCTTTCAAGACATTCCGATTTTCTTCAATCACCGCCCAAAGATGGCGCTCGAGTAGTTCTCTGTTTCTGTCAAGTTCCAACTTTTCAACTTGTGCACTCAGGAGCCTGTGGTAGTGTCTTGAAAAAAGAAGCAAGTTAGTAATAACGGTTCTTGTCCAGTAATGGTACGTTCTTATGCACAGTGGCGGTGCAAGGGGGAAGTTCTCCCTTTATTTTTTCTTGACCCCAGTCCAGTTTTCAACCGTTTTATAACGCGTTTACATAATCTAATTTTCGATCAACGTAATCAGGAGTGTCGTAAATCTGATTATTTTTTATTTAAAGTTAGAATTTCACTGTTCCCGTCAGATGTATATTTCCTTAATTTCCATGCATCTACCTGTGGCTTGTTCTGAAAATAATTGCCCAAAGTTTCAACAAGAAAATAGTCATCGTAAGATATATTTGCTTCAAATTTGTTTATCTTTGTTGTATTTGAAGCTTGATCCAAAATTATTATTTTCGAATTTTAACTCCTGCAGATCAAACATTGCTGTGGAAGCTTTCATGGCTTGCGCTTCATTCATGAATCAAAGAACTTCCTAGGCGTTAGGATACCACTCGCTGGAAAATATTAATTTTATTGATTTAAATCAAATTGATTAAATTCCTCCACCCCACCAATCACTGTCTAGAGAGTCAATTACCGCCCCCACACCCCGCCAGCTGTGACAAATCTCAGACTACAGTAAAGTGTGCTTGTCTTATACGTAGTAGACAAATATTTTGTTGTAGTGATTTTAGCCTACCTTTCTCTTTCAACTACATCTTGCAATTCTATCTGAGTTTGGTTTTCCAGTTTCTGAAGGTCCTCACATGTATAACTCTGCCACAATGTGCGGGGCTTCCCTGGTTCTTGTAGGTCCTCTGTGGTGGTTGGATGATTAAAGTTAACCTTTGTCTTTTTTCTGAAGTTCAAAAAGCGTTTCATTTCTTGATCTAAAACTGGCCAGCACGATCGGTGCGGCATGTCTTATGTGAAATGCTTACGTAAACAGTAAACCCACCAGTGCCAAATGCGAGCGGAGACTTCCACGTACGGTAACATAGGCTATCTAAGAACTGTACTGAAGGTCAAGTTAACGTG
Organism: Molpadia intermedia; assembly: GCA_027574765.1. Classification (NCBI taxonomy): domain Eukaryota; kingdom Metazoa; phylum Echinodermata; class Holothuroidea; order Molpadida; family Molpadiidae; genus Molpadia; species Molpadia intermedia. The sequence goes on along the minus strand of JAODAF010144782.1, from coordinate 7,404 downwards.
ACATGCATTGCAGCGCTAGAACAACGTTTGCGTAAGTTTAAAATGACAGTTACAAAGATACTATACAAGCAATAACTTAATTTGAGCGCGCACAGCGGTGTATGGTTATCTGATTTACAACGGAGAATCAAAACGGTCGGAAGTAATCGATTGTATGTGACGTCATAGATGAAGTTCCACGCATATTATAGAGGTTGACGTCGCGTCGCCCAACTTGACCGTCATATCAGTTTGATTGGTCAACTTGCCAAAAGGACGCGCGCATCGCTAAGTATACGTGAGTTATTTAACTGTTTCTCCACGTGGAAAAATACGCGCGCAAACCGTCTTGAACACTTCTATAGAGGATTTGCAGTGACGTCACTTGACAACGGCGCTGCCGTGCAAAAGAAGCATTTTCGTATATCATATGCATCATTAGCTCTTCCGTGCAATTAAATTAAAGTATGACCATATGATAATTGTTGAGGAACATACCAACAATGTTAAACCATGACGTGCCCAGATGATGTCCAAAATGTTTATCAGGTCCTTATGGCAAAAAACGTTTTAAAAAAGAAGAAAAAGAAAAATAGAATAGAATTAAACGTGCGTCAGTTTTTATTACCGATTCCCTGAATACGCGTATGCTAACTTAAGCCAATCCAAGCGATATCCCTCTTATATTGCATTATTACTATAGTTGGATGATTGAACGGGGAGGGGTCCAATGGGAGGGGTATCCCATCCCCTTTTGAGACATTTTTTGACTGTAAGGGTGCTTAGATGCAAGATGGTGCTATGTGTTACAACTTTTGAACTGTAATTTCAATATTTTAAAAGGAACACAATAGTCGCTCCAAAGCAACGTCCGATACACCGAGTAAGAAATCACGTATGAAGTGTTATATATTCACGACAATTGATTATTGATTTATTACTAATTGATTATTCCGTGTCTCGCTTACGCTGATTTGTTTAAAATGCTATACTTTTGCCAGTTAGTACTCCTTTGTAATGTGGCGACTTATTTTCCCGTTAAAAAAAAAAAAAAACCTACTGTTAGAATGTCGAACGTTTTATCATAACCACTTGGCTATCCATACATTGAAACTCTTCAACTGATTATGTCAAATGTTTTTCGTCGAATGGAGTTCTTTTGAATGAATGAATTTACTAGTGCTGTCATATCCAGGTTATCAATCCGTTCCTTGTGTACTGTTAATATTGACAAATGGTTCAGTCGTTTCTGGCCCATTGAACTGCGAATACAAGTTTTCAGTCTCCGTATTAAACTGACTGAACGATCGCTCTGCAGTACCAGTCGTTGCAGCGCACACAAGATAAAGTTGAAGTAAGTTTATAACTTGTGGTATCATCCTCTTCATGTCGCTGCTACCAATTACTTGAATTATTGTTTCATTAGGCATATTGCATTTATTTTCATGCATGTTCTCGAGTGTGATCAGTTGATTTTTCAATCTAAACTTATCAATGTCATCTCCATAGAAGCTACAAATGCTATCGATGTCATCATCGGACAATACATTACCTTGCCAACTGGAGAGTATGACTTGTTCTATTGCCTGAAGTACATGTAAAGCTTTATCTGTTATCCTTTCTTTAAGTTTGTTGACAGACATATCGACGACTTCAAAGTATTTTATTCTAAAGTATGCTCTAGGGGTGTCGTGCTGATGGTTATTCGCCGTTTCAAGTCGTCTAGGTGCCCTAGCCTGCCGAGGTAGTTTTGGTGGGTCTGCATCATTATCATCTGCAATATTCAGTGCTTCTTCGTAAAAAAAAGATCCAATTTGGTCTCTTCTCGAAAGTTGGAAATCCCTTGCACTGCATTTTCAACAAGCGTTATTCCATGACCGGCGGACATAACTTTGTACTGTAAGGCTTTGATCAGCTGGTCTGTTACCTTAAAAAGACGTGGTGATACAACCAATGCAAACTAGAAATCAAAGGCTCCGAGTCTGCGCTGCCTGTGACTCCGATTTGACGTTTGAAACCTTGCTGTCGTCCAGGATGTGATGTAACTCGTCCAACGTCTTCTCGAATGCGTCTACCTCCCTGAATTCCAACCTGTCGGCATGGGTGGCAGAAAGCTACATCGGTATGTACATCGTATTCCAGCCAAGGGAATTGCTTATACCAGATTGGCAGAAATTTTCGTTTATTGGTAGTAGGAAACGTTGTTGTGGTAGTACATGGCTGAGTTGGTTCAATACGAACACGTTTTTTTAAGGGTTGTGCATGTGTTCCTTCATTTGAATCTGCTGAATCAACTGTAGTTGAACTTGTTGGTTGTGGTTTAGACTTGTGGACAGGTGAAAAGAAATTTTCCAGTCGCTTCATTGCTGAATTCTGAAACACGAATAAAAAGTTCAGCATAAGGTGATGTCAACAAAAATAATTAATTTTTTAGACCAATTTGGCATCAATTAAATGTATATATGAAGTCATATACATTAGTGTAGGGACCCATTCCACTACACAACGAATTGAGTCTAAAATAGGCATATTCATATTAACATGTAGTGAAATATTTCCTACTCTAAATTTGGCAAAAAAGTCTTAAGCCTATCCCCTACAACTGTAGGGGTGTAATTATTTGTAAAAATAGAAAATTATGAACCAATGTTGGCTAACTTCCACGAGAACAGGTTCTGGCAGCTTGAAATATGCTTCTACATTGAAATAGCGTGTGAAAAGCATGTGAAGTTAGTAATCATCTCGACACTCCCAATGGCCAAAATAGTGTGAAATTGAAGCCATAGAATACAATAGTAGTTGGCACTAGACCTGTATACTATCGATTTATAATTATGGTTCCCCCCCACTATTTGGTTTGGGTGGCGACTGCCCCCTCTGCCCCGGGATTTGCGCCTCTGGTCCCCAATTAAGACCTTCTTACCGGTGTGGTGGAAACATGAGGAAGAACAATCTAAAAAAAACACCGCTGAAACGTGTCCTTATCGAACCACCCACTCTTTGTTGCAGCATGTCTGGTTCCATTAGGGCCAATCTTTATCCAGTTTTTGTACAAATCGAGTGCTTCGTTGGACAACAAAGGGAGGCAAATTCTCTCCAGCTGCATTTCCGCACAACATCGTAATTGAATGTTTAAGCACACGTTCTACGCGTCATTTGTTTAAATTTGTTTTGTATACTTATAGACACTTGCTGGCAAGGTTTTTAAAGCTCCATTAAGATCATCAAAGTATTCATCAAGTTCCTCTTTGCCAACTTTAGCGTTTGATGTTACGATGTCGCCATGGCTGTGCCTAGTAACGCAATCACTTCGTCACCTGGTACATTGTTCTTAAACCTGCTTTCTGTTCTGCTCATCTCGCCCAAGTAGGATTTAATGATTATTTTCAAATCATGTTGGGTCAAAGGGTAACCTCACTTGGCAAGTTCTGCCAATTCTCACATTCACATCTTCTTTGTTAAAACAATCGACCTGCCTATACTGTCTTGTTGTGTCTTGTGTTTATGTTCTTGCTCTGCCTGTGACATGTCATTTCTAATTGCTGTGAGTGTATCCTCGTTAAAAGCAGCATACTGACGCTTTCCATCACCACACTGATAGTTGCGCATCATGATGAAACTATAATACAAAAATCAGAAGATGGTTAGTTACTGCTGTGCAGATGACTTGGGGCTTTTAGAACTTATCAAACTAAAACTGATATTTGTGTGTTCATAAACCGGTTTTCTGTTCTGCCCATCTTGCCTAAGTAGGATTTAATGATTATTTAAAATCACGTTGGATCAAAGGGTAACCCAATTTGGCAAGTTCTGCTTATGTCTTCACAATCACAACTACTTCCTTGGTAAAACAATCGACCAGCATATACTGTCTTGTTCTGTGTTTGTTCTGTTCTGTGCTGATGTGTGGCACGTGGTATTTGGTTTGTTCGACTTGCTTGGGCTTGTGACATACCATTTCCAATTGCTGTGAGTGCTTCCTTGAGAAAGCAGCATACTGACGCTGTCCATTACCACGCTGATAGTTGCGCATCATGATGAAACTATACAAAAATGAGAAGATTTGTTTTTCAAATTTTGCAATGTTTGCACTGAACCTGTGAGGAAATGTTGCTTTTGATGAATTTGAAAATAAAAAAAATAATACAAATTACCGGATTTTGGTACGGTGAATTATCCTTAATCAGTCACTTTACAGGATGCTGGAGATATTTTGGTCAGGAAACATCCGACCTCTTGTTCATAGTGGTTAGTTACTGCTGTGCAGATGACGTGGGGCTTTTATAACATATCAAAATAAAACAGATATTTATGTACAAATGACCAGAAATGTACGATTATAACCTCCTTTGTGTCATTGTCATTCAGTCCATGCAGGTTATTTTACCCACAGGTAAATGTAGTATTTCATTCACGATCCCGGTGTACCAGGCTCCAAGCCAAGTTGTCGTACATGCCTGTTAACAATAGGTAGTAACTTCTTTAAAGTATTTTTTTAAAGGATGAAGCAATTTACAATACAATTGTATATTTTATTCACTGTTGTTCAGCGTGAAACGTCATCGTATATCATCTACTTATCATTAGTATTATACTGTAGATGTGGATTGGTTAAAATGATTAATATGATGCTTGTGTCATAGGCGCATCCTAAAATTGGTTCATAACAGCTTGGTCTGCTGTCTGAGAGCCAAGTTTATATTATTAAGGACCGTATCAGACCTCAAGGTGACATTGAAAAGTGAAACAAGGACAACTGTCTAGAACCTTGGGTTGTAGAATAACATATAAGAACATGTATATATAACAACACAATTGTGTAACCAAAAGTAAAGTCAAATGAAAAATAAAATGTGTCTTACACTTATATGACAAACACATTGTTTTCACCACTTCATTAAACTGAGCAAAATCCCAAGCAATCAATTTCTGTCTAAGAGCTGAGTTTCGGATATAAGTGAGCTTTTACTTTGAAGTCACCCTCAGCTTCCTCGATAAATTTTCTTACAGGGATACTGCGTTTACCATTAATTATATTTGGGCTTTCTTTTTCTAAGAATTGGTTTTGGGTTAGGCGGAGGTACAGGATAGACCTTTCCTTACAAGTTACAAAAATATGAAACATTGTTGCCCTGCATTTATCAATAATTTTGTTTTTAATTTTCTAAAACTTGATTTTGGATTAGGCGCCGCAGGCAAGGGTGGACCTATCCTTTAATACAATTTACAAGAATGTTAAACATTGTTGCTTTATGTTTGTTGACACCTTAAATCACTATTGTGTTGGGCGAATTTTGGGTTTTGCAGCAGGTTGTTCTGAAGACAATCTTTTTGGGAATGACACAAAATCCAGTGTTAAAGACCACAGCAGAAAAACCGCGGACTTCCCCCATCATCAACCCCTTGTACCCCATCAATGTATCATTAATGTATCAATACAGCTGTGTAATTCGACAATATGAACTATACTACAGTTGCCACAGTAACATGTGTGATTGCATTACAGAAGATTATAAACGGGAATTGTATTTAGGTGTCTTCCAATTCTTTTAATGATTATTTATTAATTATTATTATTTATTTTTTATTTTACATTAATAATGAATTAATGATGCAGTGTAATTCAACAAAATGAATTATATTAAATGTGCCACAGTACCAGTGTAAGCGTATACAGTATTACAGAATATTGTTAATGGGAATTGTATTTAGGTGTCTTCCAATTCTTTTAGTGATCATTTATTAATTATTATTATTTATTCTTTATTTTACATTAATAATGATGCAGTGTAATTCAACAAAATGAATTATATTAACTTTGCCACAGTAACAGTGTAATAGTATACAGTATTACAGAAGATTGTTAATTGGAATTGTATTTAGGTGTCTTCTTAATCTTTTTAGTGCTTATTATATCATTACCTGCAATATATTTTATTTACAATAGTTTGATTTCAAATGAAGGCTATATCAATGCCAACACTTTACTCCTCATTGTATCTCAATGCTGCCAGTCGAATATTTAAAGTTTACCTGGGGTCAGTGGGTGATAACCACCCGACCCAACAGTGCATATGTCGGTTGTTGATGACGTCATAAGCGATTGCGTCACAATTCTCTGTCGGCCTAGTGTACTTGCAACCTAGCCTCACACCTTAAATTGTGGCTAGGTTAGGTACTTTAGCATCGTTTGAACGTGTAAAGGCGTGAAAGGACGTATGTATTGTATTGTGACTATTGTCATACTGCTGCAAAAAATAGACAATGTCTAAGGTGAATTGAAAACAAAAGATGCATATTCATTAATATCATTCCAACCTCACAAAACAGGGTAGTATAACTTCACCTTACAGTATTTTTGAATGAAAAATACCATGAAAGAAATCTTTGAAGGAAATCTTTGAACATAACAAAACTGAGTCGACCTCTTAACAGTGTTGTAGGAAGCCTGTTGACTTTAGTTTTGAAGTTTATTCGTGGCAAGGTATTACAAAGCCTATGTGGCTTTCTGGTTGTTATTCCATTGTGTCTGTCGTTATTTAATGGCGGTTCGTGTGTGCGGTGCAAACCCATTCAGGCATGTGCCTACTATGTGCCCACAGTCTGTCTACTTCGTAAACATATCTTTTTACAAATTCTTTAAGAGTGTTTTATAATCTTTATTATTACATCATGTATCAGTATGAAGAAAAACCTTTAATATAAAAAGTAAAAAAGAAAAACGTACATTCTGTCTTTTTAGTTTATTGTTTAATGTGTATATATATGTTTCGGTATGAACTTGTCATTTGGAAACTTCCCATACTTTGATGGTGGTGACATTGTCCCTACATTATAAATAGTCATACTGCAACACTCCATCAAAGTTTAAAGAAAAAACAGACTCCCCAAATTAAACTCCCGTGGAAGGATTACAGGTACGTAAGTGTGGAGGGTGATTACAGGTAAGGATTGGTAAATTGCAGGGATATTTTTTATTGTAGGTCTCTTTTCCCTTTAATGCTACTTTATATTATTTACTTTAATTCCTTTGGTTCAGATGTATGTATGTTATACTACGACCTTGAGGCATGTTAAATACCCCAGTCTTGCATCAGAATTTATCCACTGGAGAAACGTGATCTCTGAGTTTGTGAAAATATATCAGCGCAGTAGCGTACTCAAACGGGGTAGGGGGGAGTTTCGAGCAAAATATTCTGACCGAATATAAACTGAACTTGTTAAAAAAATAAAAACCTGAAATCTTACCATCTCCTCAGACCGTTGTGAACACTGGATGCATCACTGCATATCGGTGATTTAGAAGCGTGATATCCAGTTTCTTCGCAGAGAGAGAGGGGGGGGGGGGGGGGGGGCGGTGCATGTACCCCTAAATAAAATTTCCCCCCGCAAAGAAACGTTCCCCCCCAATGAAAATTTAGGAAT
>JAODAF010144671.1:0-10321 GCA_027574765.1 Molpadia intermedia | reverse complement strand
GTGTCCCCCCCTCTAAAAAAGTGGGGGGCGCCGCCCCCCCCCCCCCCCATGATCCACGCCCATGAACACCATACAGTGCCGGATGATCCGTGATTGTTTATATAGGGGTACATATCTGCATATGGGGCGGCCACTTTGCGACTGGAGAGTGGGACAAAAATAACTGCTTTAAAAATCAGCCGGGTCGAAATAAATCGCACAAAATCGCAGAAATCGCACATTTGGTCAATTTGGCAAAATTGGACAATCCGGAAGATAAATTCTGACCACCTGAAAGAGGCAATCGTTCAAAGTATTCTTAAGTAGAAAGACGTAATCAGGAAACCGGGGTAACGGGAAAGACAACGTTTGAAAGTGCTCGGATATTACCTCACACGTCTATGATGTGTAACATTATTTAAATTCCATATTTGTGAGTACCAAGTTAAGATGAGTTTAAAATTTATGGGAACATATAAGCGAAAACTTACGTATTTCTGTAGGACTCATATTACGTTGTCGATATTACATAAATTATATGTTTTATTTGTAACAACGATAACTATTTGACAACGTTTCTCAAAGATTGTCTTTCAGAGTAAAAATTGAGCCAAGGTACGCCATAATGGCATTAAACTTTCATAGTTAGGAATAAGCTATTACGATGGGTTCACACGTCTCTGTACCACGTCGTCTGTTCAGTAATTCCTTTAACTTTTAAGTTGTAATTAATAGGCATACGGATCCATGTGTGCTACTTGAAACGACATTTTGTCATTTTGAGAGGTTTGGTGAATAATTATACAAGTGTTCTTATAGGCTATTATATACTTTTATGTACTACGCTTATATGAAGATATCAATTACTTCCATGCTCTCTGTATCGACCGCAATCGAATAATGTATAGAATGGCAAGGTTAAACAGCGTATGCGCTGTAATGTTCTCTACATGGACGTTGTAGATGAAACTGAGATGAAAAATGAAGGCACGTATGTGTGATGTAGGAAAGATGCGGTTTGCAAAATGCAACAATTTAAAAGTAACCCGACTAGATAATAAGCATCCCAAAATAAAACAATTTCATTACATCACATTACGTCACGACCGGACGTGGCATCTGACAACAGAGGGATTATTTTTATAGAATGTATCCAATTAATTTTAAATCTACAAAGCTGCAGAACTAGTACGTGTACTACATTTGTACTCAAGTATTCCAATGAATCTGTACCGTGGCAGGTACTCGATTACAAGAGTACTCGTACTTGATCCAAGTACTCTTCGAGTATTCTCAAATATTAAACTAATTGAGACGATCAAGTTAATTTCGCTGCCAACCATATAAGTATGTACTAGTTAACTACTGAATATGTTAGGGCTCTTAGTAAAGGAGGTTTGTAGATTAGACGCGACAAATAACAATGCAATGTAAGAAACAAGTGAGCAACACACTTCTTTTAGAGTAATTCGACTCGGCAAGTGTACTAAAATATGGATGATGCCAACCTGAATAATTAACCGATTGACATGTATTATATTCAATTTGGTGACATCATATCTAATGACCTATTGATGCTAAAAATACAACTTTTATGCACAAATATGTGTTTTTCTTGGTAGACGATTAAAAAATATACACCTGTGTATGTAGATTAATGTTGTTTGCAACCGAAAGCCAACAAAGGAAAAAAATGGCCGCCATACATTTCGGTTCTATTGACACCACATTTTTGAATGCTGAATGCATACAATTTGAATGCTGAAAATGAAGGTATTCAGGGTAAAATTAAACAATTTATAAAAGCAAGCTTACGTAAAATACTTTAACGGATGTTCATATAGTCCTTACCACATCTGCACTGCGTGTTTGATTTTAGGCACGTGAAATACGCGAGATTTACAAATTTTCTTGTCTAAGCAGAGTTTATGAACAAGTCTAAACCATGTAAACCTTGGACAAGTATCAACTGAGATGAGTTGCTGGTTCCCTTCTGTCAGCCCTACATTGATTCATCGGAAATGTCGTGTGATGTGTTGCCGTACCGCATCGCTCCTCGGTGAGCACGTTCAGGTTGCGTGGTTTTGAAGCGGTTTTCAATATTCTTAAAATATTACTATGCTCAACGTTTATTGGCTGATTGGGATGCACGATAAAAAAAGTGAAATGCATTGTGGTATAGAGCTAGGCAGTACATAACTAAATATTTAGTCCATATACCTAGCATACATGCCGCCCCTGCGTTGTAGGCTCTATAGGGCAGTAGCTATAGGCCGATATATCAGTTTATGCTATACGAGTATGTTTTTGATTCAGTAAATTTACCGACTTACTCGAAGATGTTGTCAAAATATTACAAAAGTTGTTAGTATGATAATATCGATATTATAGAACAATTACGAGAAGGCTGGTCTATCAATATAAAAATAATAGTTACCGTATTCCAGGGACACATCCAAGTAGTAAGAACACGTAAATATAGAGACGGTGTCTACGATACAAACACCCACTAACAACCCCCCAAAAAAGTATTACAATTTGAGGAGTAAATAACATGTGACGCCGGAAATCCCAAACATCTTGAATGTTTTCTGTGCAAGAGGTCCAGTAGAATGGAAGGAACCGCCTCTGTATGGCTGATTACCTTATTGAACCTTCTACGAGAATCCGGGAAGAATGTGGCAGTTGGCTAGGTATGCGAAGATGGACTTTGCGTAGCCTAAGTCAAGTGGTCGTATCATCTGAGATATGGAAGCATCTCGCAGAGAGAATTACAGTATAGAGCTCCCACTTGACGTCGCGTAGAGATTGTGTGAAGCGGAACAGAATTGAGCTCATGCACTCATCCAAAACGCGAAATTGACATCAGCGCGTGACTGTGGAAATTATCCAATTGACCTTGGAAGTTCTCAGATGGATGCATGTAATTCAGCAAGCTTCAGTGGATAATCAATTGCCTTATCAATCTCATCTACAAGAATTGGGTGACTGTTTCTCAGCCAGTCACGAAGCGTTGGTTCCCAAATCTGTCATAATGCCTAGTACGCAAACTTGTGATCTCTCATTACATTTGCTTACCCTTTGCCCCGAAGTGCCAGTTGCACTGGACCATCACCCACCACCATTGGCCAACAGATCCTCTATGCCACAACCACTCATGTGTTGGCCGATTGCCTTCTGGAAAGTTAATTGCCTATTGATATATTTTATCTGACCATTTCATAGATTTATTAGCTAAATTCAGTGCTTGGTAAACCGCCAGGACAAAAAACACAATCGGCTTTGAAGTACAGTGTTGAGTGTTCCACGTTGGTGAGCTGGGATGAAGATCATCGTTTGCTGGTATCCAACATTTGTGGTCCTCGAAGCAATCACTGAATAGTGGATTGGAATTACTAAGGTTTCACGCTCGTTTTAATATTGATTCATGGGTTGGCGATGAAAGAAATATTGTGTCCTCTGGTTTGGCGTCCATTTTGCAAACCGTCTTCAATTGCACGCGGAAAACATTGTTATGCAGATACCTTATGGTGTGTTTTGGAATAACCGATCCCGAACGCCATGTTTTTTTTCTTTATAATTGTATTTTTAGCATCTGTAGGAGATGATATATGGTTTCACCTGTTTTAGCGGCCAATTCAACAGTGGCTTGCACAGGATTGCAGAGGTGGACCGGAGGGGCCAGATTCTGATTTCCTCCGACTGAACGTTCAATTCGTTCATAACTAACGTAATAGGACTGAATCAAATTTTGATTATTTATTTGTCATATCACGGTAATCATTTAGGTCGTAACCACGGCTCCAAACAATCCATTCAGTAGTGTACTCAAATAGTATTCAAGTGTACTGCAAATATATCATGCATTAAATTCGTGGGCCACTAATGATAATACATGTAGTATAACATACATTTTTAAATATTTTTAAACATAAAATAATTAATAAATAAAAATTACAAAATGCTAGTTAATCTCTAGTAATCATGATGGAAAGTGGCGATACAATGTGTGACATTAAAACAACAATTATTATGCCGCAATTAGTAACAAAGTAACATTATAGTAACTCAAATGTAATTATTACTACTTTACGACACTTACGACATGAAAAGAGTGGAAATTATGGAACTGGGTCCCGTTACCTTTCAGGGATGGTTCCAGTATTTACCCGACAGGGGCTACCTTCCCCGACCTGGGGTGGCTTATTTATATTTCGCGCAATTGGTATATGTTATAATGTACACGAACAATACTGTACGACCACCAATATTCTGAACAGATTTCTGTACTACAATAACTCAACTCAACGCAGTAGACAGTATTGGAAAATCCCATGCAAACTACAAGATAGTATATCCAAGCATGGGACAGTCCTCACCCTGTCACAAACAGACATAGCCCTCAGTATACCCTGTCACATTCAGACATTTGATCAATCGTTGAAAGCCCCACGAGGATTTTCCCCCGATGGGATCGATAATATATGCTAGAATCTTTTTTTTTTATAAATTTATTCGAGTAAGCTCCTGTTAATGGAATTGTCCAGTTTATATATAAAATATGAATTATTTGACAGATAACAAATTCAATGTTCTGCGAAAGACATAGCTCAATAAATTGTATACTCTATACTCTCCTAAATCCATGCACTAATATCGTAAACTTTATATCTTTGTGCTGGTCTGCGATGCAGCAAACTGTTATATGGGGAAAGATGCCCATACGGGTTTTTTATTGTTACACAGTGATCGACGCACACTTTGACAGAAAACAAACCGTAGACGTAGGTCTATATAGGGTACCTACGGTCACGGTCTTTTTTGTTTTAATTTTATTAACATATCTTATTCTAGATACAATTGTTATTTACATATATTTACATTTTAAAAAACAAAGTTGTATTATAATAACTTAATTGCAATTATAACGTAACATAAAAATTTACCATTAATCCATTTTTTAATTCTATACTATGATGAAATATTGTGAAGTTGATCATAATTCGAAACTTGATTTCTTTTACTATAATTGAAAGAATAAAGCTTCTTGGTTGAACTTGTGATTTGAAAACATGAATACTCATTGACTTCCATAACACAAACTTTGTAATACCAAAACAATTACATTGGTGCCTACAGTCTAGTTCGGCTTTCTGTCAAAAAACGTCACTGTGACATTGCATCAGCGCGACCAGCACGTGGCAGCCCCATGTTGGCGTTTTGTATTTGATTCGTATTACGGTAGAATTCGTATTATGCAACTTAATGAAAAGCTAATATATAGGCCTGCATGATGTTATATCATTGGAATGTAGTTGAAACGTTTGATTAGTGTAACCCGTGTAGTACAGTTCAAATGTTAAGTGCATCTAATTCATTCAAGAACCCTGCTCTAAATGCCCCCACTTTCAGTCGAGCAATCTCGCCAAATTAAATAATCGCATAACGACCCCAAAATAATGCATTCAGCTAAAATGTATTCCGCATCTCCGTGTGTACCTCAAATGTCCTCAAATGATCCCCAAATGTATACATATATTAAAACCACAGGTAAAAAGTATATGCTTTTACTCTATATTAGCTACTTTATACTTCGTTTTCATGAGTGAATGAATTCCACACCTTGGACGGTCCGACAATGCCTGCATGGTCGGTCGCTCACATCTTACAGCTGAAATGTCAGTTTGGAATTTAAAAAGGTTACGTCATACAAACGGCATTTTTTTCCATTGGCGTGAGTTGCTCTGATCCCGCAAGACAAATATAATCACCTGAAATGGCAAAGATGAAAGGTATAAGATCCACCTGAAGCCCTTAGAAATATGATCCACCTTCGATGCGTCCCGGGCCTCTGTCGGGAAATCCTGTGTCAGCTTAAAGGTTTTCGGGTTTAAACAGACTACAGAGATTCCTGAGTATATTCGAGATAATTGTAACACGATCACATGTGAACAAAATCCATGATGCTTCAAGGTTACTCTTAAGATTAGCTTATACGACTGTAGGTAAATCCATGAATAAAACAACGTCACTCGTTTACAAGCGGTAAGCATTTCAAAAATATACCATATCCTTCGTTTAATATCAAGCGACCTTTACCTTCGCGCGATAGAAAGAGCAGTCTGACGGTATGTAACATTGGGCATATTCATATTAGAGCCGTGCCCCCGTCTTGGCTGTATAAGTTTACAGTTATTAATGAGTTTATGTACTCTTAAGGGGGAATAAATAAGCAGAGCATCTTTACATCAGAAATTAAAGACACTATTTATTTTACGAAATTCAACCCTTCCTGTACCGATGGGCCATGTGAGTTTATATTCATGTAGAATTTTCTTTCTTTCAATTTGCCATATATTAATTCGCTACGATATTATGGTTATATCATGTTGTTATACACTCTATAATAATAAAGTGCACTGAACTCGTAGATCACTGAACTTGCTTTATTGCAACAATCAACGTTAATATAATACAATATGAAGTTATGATTATATACATATAAAGGCGATGGACATGATGAATAACGCATCTCCAAAACAGTACAAGGATATCAACTAGAAGGTTCCACGTGCGATTTCAGCTTCAGCCGTTACACTCGAAGTTGAATTCATCAGTCCTTCTCTCGTTTAAGAACTTAATCAGTTATCTGTGAAACTAGCTCTAGTGTAGGCTTTTCGACGTATGGAACTACTAGACTGGTAGCACACATACTCATGCATAGGCCAACTGTATATTAGGTTAGGCTCACTGGCAGAAGAGGCAGAATAAGTCCTATGTTATAACGTTACACAGCATGCTATGTTTCAGCAAGACAAATCAACGTAATCGGGAGTGAATTGATGTGAAATGAAGCATACAAGTTATACCGTCTTTCTGTGTCACGAATACATTTTTCGAAGCAAGAATCATAATATTGTAAAAATGAATAATAGTTAATATAATAAAAGTTATAATAACATGATTATTGCGTATAATACCATTGTCATGTCTAGTATTACGTAACCTAGATGTAGCAGCTAGAAAATAAAGACTTAATTGTAGTTAAGTTCGTACCTTTATAATATGATGATGTCACTTTCCAGATCAAGCATACCTGCAGCAATACAATATGACGTCATTTTCTGGACTTTTCGCGAAACCACTATACTGAATTTACACAGGCCCTATTATTATAGGTAGGCCTACCACACCACCATTAGCTTCGATGTTCATCCGCCCAGAGGAAAAGTGCCTAAAGAGTATCTGCGATGAATTTTTTGATAGGATAACAGTTAGCTTGATTCCTTTATCACCTGTATAAAGAAGAGGACTAATCAAAATACAAATGTTGTAAAAGTCAGGTTGATTGAAAACGGTTTTAAGGAAGATATGAATTTCAAGACAAAACCTAATATTCTTCCTCGTGTAGCTCAAAATTTCTTTGGTCATGGTATATTAATTTGGGTGACAATGATAAATACAACTCTTCAGCTTTTATATGTCGTTAAAGTACTTGGTTTATGGTAATAATAATAAGATGCGAAACTTGCAATGTGGTATTAAAGTTTCAAACTGTTGAAGAGTTCAAATCGATCTGATGTAAAGTGAAATTTCTTTTTTCGACGGGTATTAATGAATGGTATGCAGATTTTAAATATCGTTCATTTATGAAGCGTTGCTCTCATGGTATTTATTAAACTAAACTAAGAGAAATTAAACCAGGGGATTGTTGCGTAATACACGTAAGTCTGCAGATAATGCATTATTATGGAGAGGACAGGGGTTGTCTCAACAAGCTTCATTCATACAGAATAAATACCACTGCAATATTGCTGAAATACGTGATTGTCAAAAAATGTTACCTATGATCATTTGTAGATCATTAGTATATTCCGTGGTATTGTGGTCGACTCGTATGTATAAACATAACGGAATATATTCGTTATTCTCTTTTGATCGCATATAACGCGCATGCCAAGGTTGCTAGGATTCATGCAATTATGTAGTATTGTAGATGTCTCGTCCTTCAGTACCTCACGCATAAATCATAAATAATTTGTAAAACACAAATATTGTAGCCAAACCTTGAAAACCATACGCCACAGGGTCCCGGTATAAATAGAAAGAGGCTCGTCAGAGGCATATGATCGACAAAATGTCGAAATGTTGCCTAATCCAATATTCGGGGATCAAACCATTCAACTGGGATTTAAGATTGCAAAGAGGAATCTTAAATGCGATGTCTGCGTTATATCCAACATTTGGATACCGTATATCCCAGTTGACTTACTAATTCTATCCATCATGTATTCCAACAACACAACAAATTTTCCATATTTTTCTGAAGGGGGTTTGGATAACGTTGGTTTCAATACCCTAATAACATAGCACAGACACTCTTTTTAAGTATAGCTACACATTCAAAGCTACAGAGTATGTGTTCACATGTGTGTGTCAGGGGTCATACAATTTTTTTACAACTGCAGTGTTTCTGCATACATTTACAGTGGTGATGGATGGTAATTTCTTATGTCGTAAACCATTTACTAACCATCAGATTACGGTCAGAATGCAGAAGTTAAAGTCAAGTTAATGAATAAACATGATACTTTAAAGGCTTTCACCCTCGTGATCAAATTCCCAAGGATGTTATCCGAGCTGAAATATGAAAATAATCTACTTTCTTACGGTAACACGGGTTACTCAAATAAGTTAATTTCAGCTATGAAACATGACATGCGGAGATTATTTTTAATTTATATCATATTTCGATGATTCAATTGTGGAAGATATTGGCAAAGATAACTTGGGAATTCTTGTGTTAAATAAATTACTTGCTCTGAGGACAGTCCGTGTTGGCTTAACGTAATACGAGTGTTTCAAAGCACCTGCATTTTGCAGAGCGTGAACAAACCGTTTAAATTTTACTGGCAAGTGTAGGCCTACAGCAATTGCGCTGCCAGAACGTCACGATGGAGCCTAAAACAGCAAACTGTTCACATGGCATTGGGCAGGGCAATTGTTGACGCACATGTCGCTGACCCCGGGCCATTTGATTTGTTAGCTATATGCAAAGTGTGAAACATATCCAACATTTCCCTTGTACGAAATTCATCGGTAATTTCTCTCATTGTTAGTTCCATTGTGTTTTGGCACTTGAAAATGTTTGAGGGAAATTTCCCCTTGCCTCTTTGGCGAGCCACCAATGATCACATGCAAAAAAGCTGAAGCCGTGACAAAATATTAACGTAAGTTGTTAGTACCATTTGTAATCGTTGCCGTGTTAAGCAGGTTGCTATATATTTAAAACGAAAAAAAAGATATCTCAGTATTAGCCAAATACTGTATTAAAATACTTAGCACTGTGGATTGCCACAAGCCGCATAAGAACTTACATAACATCATTGAAGGAAAACTTGAACATGTTTTACGATACTTATCATAGACGGGAATACGTTGTGAACGAAATTAGTATTACACCGCTATACTATAGGAATATCATATAACATTAAGAAACACTATCGTCAAAATTCTTCCTGTCAACCCTTAAAATACTGTTAAAATACGTTGATGATATCCCGCAGAATACTTCTAAATTGGGGCAATTAAAACAGTGAGGTCCAGGCCGTCATCTTTAAGTATCATAGCAGCTGATATTTCCCAGGAAACCTTTTCATTTTATTGAATCTTTTACTACTATTAGTGCTTTGATCTAAAGGATTTCGTCATAAAACTCTTGAAATACAAACACATATATACAGAGCATATGGCTTGTCGATAGGTTTAATTATGACGTATTAAGACGCAAGTGCATAGTGACAATGTATTTACATTCTGCTAGTTTTAGCTCAGTAGGTGATAAACTATACTAAAGTAAACTACTTTGTAAAGAAATCACACAGGACATAACCATAATAAAGCGAAAGAATAACATCATGTCATAGCCTAATGCGCAGTCCCTGACCCACTTCTAAACCGGGTTACGTCGAGTGTCTTTCCTGACGTAGTAGATTATTGTTAAGGTATTGGTAAAGGCATATTCCACATCATTTTATTCAAATAGTCGAGAAGTTCTATACTAGTTTGTACAATACACCATAGTGCAGTTTCGAATGTAATAGACGGCATTCTCAATACATGTCTTACAGTGGGGGTTATGACGCAAGGGATATACACAACCACCGTATGATTTGTGGAGTATGGTGGCAGAATGGCCAAGGCATTGGACTTGAGATCTAAGGATCGCAGGTTCGATCCCTGGTATTGTCGTTACATTGTGCCTTTGGGCAAGGTACTTTATCCACAATTGCCTCTCTCCACCCAGGTGTATAAATGGGTACCTGTGAGGCAACGGATTGGG
>JAODAF010144560.1:0-10327 GCA_027574765.1 Molpadia intermedia | reverse complement strand
TCTATCCCACATTGCTAATGTTACAAATACAAACTGAATTGTAGTACTTGTGTCCATAAAACAACTATTTATAAATATAGAAGTAACTAGCATCAGATCTACCACACAGTTACATATTGACACGGAATGTATATCCACTCCCGAAGGTTTTCGCCTTAGCCGGTATAGGCCTCCATGTTAAGTGGTATGCACGTCTTGCCTACCTAAACACAAATTGTTATTCTGATTCGCTAATCAAAATGCTATTCTGTAAGTGTACCACCACATGGATTATTTGGGAACATTGCGAGAGGTTTCGGTTCAGAAGAAACGCATATTCTGAAATTGTACACTAGCGAAGATTCAGACAAAATCAAGAAATAGTGGCATGTTGGGAGACCAGGTTTAATTATTTAATCATTATACTCAACAGACGAATGTCGATCGAGCCCTTGCTCGTACGGCGGTACATGTATTGATGGAGATGACTCATACACTTGTCAATGTGCTGACGGCTTCACTGGTGTTAACTGTGCAAATAGTAAGTAAATGCAGAAGGGGCGACATATGGTGTATTAGTCTAAAGAAGGAGGGGTGGAGGGATGGAATAGAATTTAGTACCTTGTGCGACTGAATAGGGCACTTGGAGATGTGAGAAAAGCAAAATCTTGAGGGATAGACCAGTGGTGTAGCCATAATTTTGCTAGCATGGGGTACAGCGGCGGCCCCAACATTATCTTGGAATATGGCCAACATTCAAGAAAGAGAGTTTTTATAACAATGTGCATGTTCAATGGTGAAGTTAGTTTAGTGTAACTGAAAAGGTCTTAAACACATAATAATTAAATAAAAATATGAAATGATAATGATACATTTATTGCTAATAATACATGCTGTCAAGAAAGGACTATTTGCAGACGGATTGTAAACATAATTTTGGCTGCCACTGGATTTCAGTTATCGGAACTTAATGAGTGCTTTAATATATTTTGACAGATACTGACGAGTGTCTTAGTGCTCCATGCCAGAACAACGCTACATGTATAGATGGAAACAACGGCTATACCTGTAACTGTACCGACATGTATGATGGAACTCACTGTGAACACAGTAAGTATAACCATAGCTAATCAAACTTATAGAATATACATTTACACTTGATCGACGACGGAGAAGCGTCCTGAGATTGGAGGCGCATAGTTGAAATTATTTAGGGAAAGACCGTACCCAGTACTGGAGATCACAAGGGAGAGTAGAATGAAGTATAGACTTGCATGTGTTTTAAACCATGTTTGGTTTTTTTTCCTGATCATCAATGATCTAATCGGTCTGCTAGACCCGTAGTTAAATTAAGATCTGATATCGACCTTCTGAATTCGAGATACTTGTTACATTAAAATACAATCATTTTCTATTGTCAGGCCAAACATAACCCACTGGGTCGATCTTTATTATGTTTTTATATTTAAGCATTCACTATTAATATTCATAACCGATTGAATTGATTTAACGTAAATATCACATTTTGCTTTTACTTCCTATATCTTGAATTTTATCTTTTTCTCATATTTGTATTCAGGGAAAGATCATTGCTCTGGTGATCCCTGTCTTAATGGTAATTGTACTAACACTGATAGTGGTTTCGAGTGTACTTGTCAGCCTGGCTTTGAAGGAGACACATGTCAAACAGGTAAGTGAGGTTAAAAAGGGTATTGAACTTTATTGAAATTTCAGTGCAGTGATTTCGAGTTTACAGCTGCAGCTGGCTTTGAATGAGGCTAAACCGGTAACATGCTTTGAATTGAATTACAACGTCTGCGTTACGTTGAGTTTGTAAACACGGTGGGCTCCGAGCCCACCGGAATCACATTAGAACTGGTTACACGATGTAATCACCAACTCGTGAAGTGCAGGTGATGTCGCATTTCATTCGGCTCGTGGTTACGTTATTCATGACTATCGACCGTTTTACGAATGGAACGCAGCATCTATATCTAGGGCATGTACTGTATGCCTACTATAAATAGAAGATTTAGCAGTCACCGTCAAAACATCCCTAAAAAAGTTTCAGCTAGTATCCTGCGTGTTGCATTGATAAGGTTATCTGGTTGCCCAGATATTTCATATTATATATTGTTGATTAATTGTTTTTGCTCTACCTGACAAAAACAAGTTCATTCGACTAGTCATCTCATGGACGACACATTTTAAGTCTAGTCGGATAGTTTTAAAGTTCCCACTTCACGGCACGTATTTACCACTTTCAGCAGATATTCAAATGCATGTATATTGTGATGGTAAAAAATCACGGTAAAAAACAATCTGGTCAATGTGCTGATTGATATTAACTGTCAAAAAGTAAATACGGTATAGCATGGAAAGCCTGGTGTTTTATCCTAAGATAGAGACGCTGAAGACGTTAGGACGAGATTTATTGCTCTAGACATTTTGAAGAGGGCACTAGCTGCGAGGGAACGGATTCCGGGTTAATAAGGGTATTGAACTTGCAGGAATGAGAATCAATTTTAGTACAGTGATTTCGAGTTTACAACTGCAGCTGGCCTTGAATGAGACACTTAATTGACAAACCGGTAACATCCTTTGAATTTAATTAAAACGTCTGCGTCACAATGAGTCACCACCCCGAGCCCACTTGTACTAGTTACAAGTCGTGTTCACCACTCGTGAAGTGGATATCTTAAAGACATCTTCGAGCTGGATCAAAGTAAATTAAATGGTAATTACTTTTTAGTTAGTGAAAATCTACAGAGCAGAATAATACAGATATTTTAGATTAACAATGTATCAAAAATTTAGATGAATATGGTTACAGAAAAGGATGCGTTTGCCTCATCTTGAACACACACTATACTGCGATGTTCTTACCTTGCCTACTTGGACTGGGAGCTCGGGAATATTGTCTCTATTGTCTAAAGTTATACTGCTATGTAGGGTCGAAAAACTCACCTTAATCATATATTTTCAAGGATAACTGTAATAACTTAAACGTTTCTCTCCAGATATTGACGAATGTCTGAGTTCCCCATGTAATAATGATGGCATCTGCATGAATCAGGTCAATGGGTTCCTTTGTAATTGTACCGAAGCCTGGGTCGGAGTAAGCTGTGACATAGGTAGGTGCTAACATGTTATAGTTATAGTCCGAGTCCTCGAACTCGGATATCTGAAATGCTCACATTTCTAGTCGCCGACATTCTGGTTTGTCGAATCGGGTGTGACTTAAGTCCTTTTCCTGTAATCTACATTCGTGCATGGGACCCGCTATACATATTAGATATATCATTACCATATACTTACGTTTCGGACTCTTTTCTGTGAGAATTTTTTTTTTGCAATCATGATCGCGTGTATGTGTTTATGTCTGTATGTGTGTGTGTGTGTGTGTGTATGGTTCAGGCTATTAAATAAGCAATACTTATTACTACATATCAGAATGATCGGACATACCTTCAAATGTATCATAGCAATGCCATTGGAAGAATCTAAATAATACGTTATTAGAACATTTAAGAACTTCAACTCAAACAACTTGCATGATTACTGTATAACTCTCTGTAACGTCAATAAACGAGTTGACATCTCCAAAAACGGTTACTAGTATTAAATGCACAGATAAGCATGACCGCTGCACGTTTTAGAAACACTGTACACTTATGTTATACCATGGTATCGTTCGTAACTAGTATATAGCAGCATCATATCCTATTATTGCTGCCACGAGACCATGATTACGTTGTGGGTGCATATTCTTTATAGTGTGTATGTGGGTATAACATATCATCAACTGTAAATATTTAATTGATGGGATATTATAAACGTTTGTCACAATCATTTCTGTGAATTTCCATTCAGAAAGCTTTTTTCTCTTATATTTTGTTCAGATTTTGATGAGTGTAACAGTAACCCATGTCAACACGGCGGTCTTTGTTACCATGGTATCGGGGAATCTCTTTTCTTCTGTGACTGCATGGCTGGGTGGACAGGAGACGACTGTTCAGAAGGTGAGATGATAAACTTGTTTAAACGCAATACTATTCTGGTCGCTGTCGGGATTTGGGGTAGCCTCTGCTATGACAGTCATGTTAATAACTTACATTGCAAAACGTGCTGCAGACACAGCATCTTCCGACGTTTGTTTTGTTGAATCACATAAGATCGGTAGTCCTTTCCACACCTGGCTTACACAGCTTACCACAACGGTGTTCCACATCTAAAATAAAGCAATCTAACTATTTATTTGGCTCCATAGTTCTCTCTTAGAGTTGGTATTCATGAAGCCAAGATTGAACAGATTTTCAAAGTATGCTTAAAGTGACCGTGGGCCTCTCTTTACGTCTGGTGATCAAACTGTGTCAAATATGTTAGTACGTCCTATAAGCATCATATTAATCGCAGCAACAATGTTTGATTGCCTTATCTATGACGTTTAATGTCTAAGCTATAATGAACTAAAGTAAATGAAGTAATCAGGCTCAATATAAAAGGCTATGAGTTATAGCTATGATTTTCAATGATTTGGGCTTAGACCGCAGAAAATAAAACTTATCTTGTAATGGCTAAAATATAACGTACCATTCAACTGGTAATCACTGACCCGCTCCTCCTCCATGTGTCGCTGGGTTTGGATGAGTATTTGTAGTATCGAATCACTGCTTAAACTTGAGGAAAGTAATTACGGTATATAAAACAACGAACTTTGTCTTTCTTTTGAGATAGTACAATCGATCATCTACAATGTACATTTCGATCTCATTGAGAGTGTGTTAACTTTCTCATTTTAACAGAGGTGGACGAGTGCGAGGGTACTCCATGTTTGCATGGTGGCACATGTACGGATGCATTTGATTCCTATAGCTGTTTATGTGTAAATGGCTGGACCGGAGTCAACTGCGACGGAGGTTAGTTTTATTTTTTGTTTTATTGGACATGATTATAAACCAATATTGTGGTGAAGTAATAATTATTGTTAGAAAATCAAAATTATTAGAACGGTCATGATTTAAGCAATTAAATTAATATAAATGCTTTTAATTCAGAATTATTCAGTTTAAAGCAAGCAAGCAAGTCAGGTGATGTTTATTTTTGTAAATAGTCTGCGCTCGTTCATCATAACACGGTAACAGTATATGTTATATATATATCACGTGGATGAGGCGTGAGTTCAGCAAATAAGTGTACATTTAAACAAAAGTAATAATGTTTGTTATTTAATTGGTGGAGGGGACTGAAACTAAAAGACACCATTGTATGCTTTCAATTTCAACATTTTCTTTAAAGATATTTTGGAATGTGCCAGTGATCCATGTCAGAACGGCGCTACCTGTGTAGATAACATAGGTAGTTTCAGCTGCTTGTGCGTGGAAGGCTTTGAAGGGGACACATGTCAGTTTGGTAAGTCGGTTGGGCGCCATTGGGGCCTTTGATTGGTATGTTCGCCAATCATATTTATATTATCAGAAAGTTGAGTTAATGGCAAATATGTTATCAAGTGAGATGGTCACTGAAAGACATTACATGGATATTATTTTACAGATGTATGTATTCCAATCTGTTAGAAAATAGTTATTAAACTTTACATAATAAAAAGGCACATGTAATGTCCATTCTGGTCAGCTAAATCTCTTGTTATTTTTTTCAGAATTATTGCACCGCTATTTCATTAATTTCATATGTGAGATGAATATCTCACATTGTTTTAGCCATGGTCATTTCATTATCACCAGCCATCTCAGCAGAACATATAGAAAAATTGATATCGTAGCCAACTACGTTTTGAGGTGATGCTTTTGCTTTTGACGCATTGCGTTTAATATATTATAAATGTATGGCTATGAGACACCCCTTACAGTACCGCAAATTAAAACCAGAGGCTGCCTACTCGACCAGACACAGCCATACAGTGATAAACCTACTATATATATATGTAGGAGAATTAATGAATAATATATAGACATTCCTATTAAATTCAACACTTATATTAACTAACTCGCGAAATGACACTAACAATATATTATCTGTAAGAAATTGTTTGGCAATTGTCTGATTGGCTTTATGTAAAAAAAAAATATTTACGGACACTTCTGCGAGTGTAACCGTAGCACTTCGGGTATTATGCAACAGTAAAATTTCGCAAGTAGTATTTATTTACACTTTCTTTTGGGTATCATGGCGCAGAGATCAAGTCATGTTAGAACATTTTCTTAATATTTTGCACCTCAAATGTGTCATATAAGCCTATAAGTCCCAAAATATAACAAATGTAATACATATTACAGCCAGAAAAGATATATTCATCATGGATTGAGTTTTTCACTTTCATCTCCTTCAATCGAACTTCTTGACCACCGTATGAAGACTGTATTATACGCACTGTACTCTACGCTGTTAAATATTCCGATACGCATTTATTAGGTGACTTTTGGACCATTCTTTTTATATCATTCGTTTGTTCTTACAGATATTAACGAATGTCACAGCGACCCTTGTCTCAACGGAGGCACGTGCATAGACTTACCCAACAAACACCTATGTATGTGCAGCTCTGGAACTACTGGACGTTACTGCGAAACAGGTTAGTTCAACACCATGCAATAGCTGCGATTCAAGATAAAGAAAAAGAAAACCCTAAAAGAATGATTATAGTTAGGGTGGATGACCTAAAACAAAATAATATTAACAGTGAGGGATGGAAAATCTCAACATGAATTTACCAACTATTATCTGTGAACTTCTGTTCAAGTGAGTTTTAGGCGGAT
Source organism: Molpadia intermedia (assembly GCA_027574765.1). NCBI lineage: Eukaryota > Metazoa > Echinodermata > Holothuroidea > Molpadida > Molpadiidae > Molpadia > Molpadia intermedia. The sequence goes on along the minus strand of JAODAF010144560.1, from coordinate 3,572 downwards.
TCTTCTGAAATATCTCAAGATATGCGCGAATACAGTACAAGAGGAGGGCATTGCTTCATTTAAAAAGTAATGTGTGAAACATCTAATCGAAGGATTAAGAACAAAATGTGTCCCCATGGTTCTTCCGGGCTGGCAACATACCACCAGACACTCCTGGCCTATAATTCTGAATTGACTGGATGTTATAGTTAGTTAGCTGCCTTGTGTGAATTGAAACATTAAAATATAAAGGAAATTAATTGAGCGTTTTGACAGAATAGAATTTACTATTTATAAAGATTTCTAAACACAGAAAGAAAAAGTGTTGAAGTCTCTACAGCCAAACATTGCGCATGTTTATATGAACAACCTGGCAAGTCTTATTCTAGCATAATGACATTCACTTAATAAGACATTTTGGTTTGCATTCTTAGTACAAAGTGTGTGATTGTGTTATGTCATGAATTCAGAAAAATATTTTTAATAGAGCCAAAGAGATACATGTAAAGTTTGAATTTGAAAGTGAACTTGAACAAAGATTTACAGCATCCTTGGCAGTAGTGACAATGTGTCTATGTATGTACGGTGATTAGCTTCCATCTGTTGGTCGAATAATTTGCATGCTCTTTATACCCTTCTTATATTGTTCACTACACTCCAATTTTGGAATGACAATTCGCATTATTCTCCTGTAACTTTCATATCTCTAATACACACCCCGCCGCTGTCACCATGTAACACATGTGCCCGAGCATATAAACGAAACAAATCTCAATATTGAATAACGTACGTTACTTAATATAAAAAGGAACAGCGCTTATGTTACTATGTTACATACGGTGCTATATCCGTGGAGGTCCACATTTACAATGTGAACACTATCCCTAGATTACATTCCAACAAACTAGTACGATAGGCGTCTAGATATATTTTCCTTAATGTACACTAGGCTACATCATTCAGTTCAATATGTTTGTAATACAGGATTGTTTTACATTGTTCAAATATGCTCTTAAATGTGCTTTATTTTATCTTTATAGCAGTCACTACGACCACTCCGGCAAAACAGACGACTGACTGGGACATTGATTCACAATTTGTGTCATGGGATCATTACGATTATATCTCCTATTACACTACACACGAAGTCCCTATTAGTAATACCAATGATATACCAACGGAACCCGCAAGCAAACCGGGGATCACCCAGCAGGGTCCCATGTCGGTCACAACTTCGACATTGGCGCCGATTACACCACCAGATACAGTCAGGACAACTAAACATATAACAACACCTACAACAACAATAACGGCCACGACAACACAACCCACGACGACACCACCAACTACAACGACATCTAGCACAACTCAATCTACTACCACACGGGTGACAATGGCGCAACCTACTACCACAGCACAGACAACACTTGCACAACCTACTACCACAACTAGGAGAACCACGGAGCGACGGCAAACATTGAAAAGTTTATCCACCATAAGAGGTGGACCAGATCACGCAGGGGATAATGAGATACCTACTCCAGAAACAGCATCAATGCCACAACAGGGAGGAACTATTGACAATATAATAAAACCAGCAGGCGAGGCGTCAATGCAGGCTAAATCTGGGGACTTGATGATCATGTTTGCCATTATAGGCGTGGTTGCCTTTCTTCTTGTTGTTATTATCATTGTGGTTATTGTAGCATATCGCCGTCAGCAGCAAAATAGGACACGGATATACGAACAATTTGATATGGAAAGCAAGGAGGATACCAAGTTAGGAACCGAAATAATGGACGTAGAACCATCTTACTCAGACCCAGTCGATTCAAATTCATTTAATTACAGCCCAATGTAAAACAAGAAATCATTCAGTGATGGCCACATTTCCTGAATTTAGGCAAGCCGTTTCCGAAGAGGATCAAAAAATGAAGGTGGGTCAGAAATGGCGGACGTGAAACCATCTGACTTCAGATTCAGTCGATTTGAATTCATTTATCTATGCAGTCCAATGTAAATAGTGTATACGATCATCGATGACTGCACTCATTATTGAACATGCTACTTGGGAGCAACGAAGGTTTCAAGTTTGGAAGAAAAACACCTTACTCAGACCAGCTCGAACACCAGTAAAGTCCCAGAAAGGAAAACTACCTTAATCAGGCCCGCTCGAACACCAGCTTTCGACCCAGAAAGGAAAACTACCTTACCCAGACCAGCTCGAACACCGGCATAGACCTATATGAAGAGTTTCAAATAGCGAGCAATGATTTCTATGTATGAAGGGAAACTATCTTACTCAAAGCGCGCCGAACACCGATATAGATCTATCGATGATATGAATAGTTTGAACTCGAGAGCAAGGAGTTCAAGGTATAAAGAAAAACTACTTTAGGCAGACTCCGATCATTCATTCATACCACCTGATAGTTTTCTGCCTAAAATCTCGATTGTGATGAGATTGTATTTTTGAAGAGACAGATTACCGACCATGTTATTAATTCGCCATGTATACAGTGAAATGTAGTTATTTTTTAACGTACATGTAAACTATACATTGATCCAATTAAGATTGAAATATATATATTCCTCAGAGAGAAGTGACGAAGATCCGCTTTACTCATACACGTTTTTCATTTAATTACAGTCTAGTATGAAGCGTGTACAGGTATACGAGTCCAAGGTGAAGCCCACCGGCAACATACATGGTGTTTCCGCGGATCTCAGTGGAAGTGTAACTGCGTTTGATATGGTTTTCTCATGGTTTAACATTTAGACGTCTATGGCGTATTTTATAGCATAAACACCTCATATTTTCTCGGTGCTATACGTGGCCTATTAGGAGGTGGGTGCTTTCATCGCTCGTCACACCACGAAAGTATTGATCAATTCTATAAAAGACCAAGCTTTGATGTGTCCTCTACAGACTACCCCGCAGCGAAAGTTGCATGGCACGAGACACGGCAAGTGACCATGAAACGATATGTGACATTGAGTCCTGATTTAATGCGATTAAGTTGAGAAAGTTTGTGCCGTTAGAAGATATATATTGGTATGAGTCTTTCCTGTATGATTTTTTTTCTCAAACCCACAGTGAGCAATTTTGGGGTAAACATTATAAATAACTCCAAGTTGGACAATATTTCATTGATACATTACACGGGGCGTCGCCAGGGTTCTATAATTGGGGCACGCGAAGAATAGCGAAGTAAAAATTCCGGTATTAATAGGGTCGTATCAAGATAAAATGATACTAATGTAAGATTTATGTTCACAAAAGCGCGGTACTTTTATGTTAGTCTATTGTTTGTTTCAATAAATTTTGCCCGACTGACTCGAGATTTGCCAAATATGAGCACATGGTATTATAATTTTCATGAATTTCGTCCGAGCATAAAATAAAAATGAGGTGAGCGCGATGTCTATAGTTTTGTTGAAGGAGATTCGCCTAATATACTGACACGGAAAGATATATAGGTGTAGGAATTACGGTATTAATATAATGTAACTTGATTTATGAAGTATTGATGGAGTCTAAGAGCACTGTAATATATAGCCCCCCCCCCCCTGAGGCGGCGCCTGTGGTTACT